>JAGFNQ010008576.1:60216-129417 GCA_024364735.1 Boesenbergia rotunda | reverse complement strand
TCTCCGCCTCCGGAAATTCCGGAAAGGAGACTATTAGTGACTCAACGCCGAGTACATAGGCCTTGGACGTACTGACCCTGGGGGGTTGGGAACCAAGTAAATAAACCTGCTGTGTCCCCTGTTTTGTTTCTTTTGCTTTACTTTTATGTTTCCGCTGCACTAACGCTCTGAGTCCAGAAGTCTTACGAAAGTCTTACGAAGTTTTTGACGGTCGATATTCACCCCCCCCCCTCTATCGACGGCACCGGTCCTACAATTGGTATCAGAGCCGAGCCGCTCTTCACCGGACTAACCGCCGACGGAGCAACGACGCCAGGAGTTGAGGGGGAGCCCAGGGGTGAATCAGGTACAATTTTTTAATGTCCAATTTTAAATTGCATATTATTTGATTCACGTGCAGGGAGAGAGGGCACTATAAAAATCAGTGCCCTACTCGTAAGACTCGGTCTACACCACCGGCGGCGAAGGAGGTACCAGCGCCAGGAGTCCGGAAGAACAAGGAACATGTACAATGCTTCAAATGTGAGAAGTACGGACACTACAAAAACAAGTGTCCGGCGAAGGTACGGAAAATTTATGTTCCGAAAATTTTTCCTGCAATATTTTGTGATAATTTAGTTAATTTTTCTGATAAATTAGAATTACTGCATAATAAAATTAGCCTCTTGCATGATAAGTTAGAAAATAAAGATATGACTAAAATATCAAAAATTAATTGTTTAATTCAAAATATAAATTCAGAAATTAATAAAATTAATTCTGATAATTATTCTGATTATAATTCTGATAAAATCAATTCTAATAATATTACTGACAATTTTAATTCAGAAAAAGTTAATCCTAAGGATAACTCCGAATTTGAATTTGAAAACCTCAAGAATAATTCTGAGGATAAACATGATTTTATTGAAAATTATTCTGAGGATAAACATGATTTAATTGAAAATTATTCTGAGGATAAAAATGATTTTATTCTTGATAATAATTTAATTATAGATAATCCTGAAGACTACTATAAAACCTTAACTAGTGGCTCATTTTACTCCACACACTTTGAGGATATTGATTTTGAGGAGGAAATGGAATTTTCTAAGATTAGGGCCATAATTAATGAAAATTACAAAGGATCAAATAAATTAAAATTAATAGAAAAATTCGGAAAGAAAAATAAAAACGAAGAAGAAATTTTCGAAATAATGAAAATGATGAATTTAAACCCACAACTGTTAATTAAACCTTAGTTAAATCTTAATTAATTCAGTTAATTCAATTAAATCATAATTAAATCAATTAAATCTTAATTAATTCAATTAAATCTTAATTAAATCAATTAAATCTTAATTAATTCAAATAAATCTTAATTAATTCAATTAAACTAATCAATTCAATTAAACTTCAATTAATTAATTTAATTCAATTAAACGTCAATTAAATCAATTTAATTCAATTAAACTTTAATTAAATCAATTTAATTCAATTAAACTTCAATTAATTAATTTAATTCAATTAAACTTCAATTAAATCAATCCAATTAAACTTCAATTAAATCAATTCAATTACAATTCAATTAAATCAATTAAACTTCAATTAAATCAATTTAATTCAATTAAACTTCAATTAAATCAATTTAATTCAATTAAACCTCAATTAAATCAATTTAATTCAATTAAACTTCAATTAAAGTAACAAATAATTCGAATTAATCCATTTAAAATCAATTAAATTCAATTAAATTCGATTTAATCCACTTAAATTCAATTAAATTCAAATAATTCGAATTAATCCACTTAAATTCAATTAAATTCAAATAATTCGAATTAATCCACTTAAATTCAATTAAATTCAAATAATTCGAATTAATCCACTTAAATTCAATTAAATTCAATTAAATTCAAATTAATTCAATAAATTCACTTTAATTCAATTAATTCAAATTAATTCACTTTTCAATTAAATTCAAATTAACTCAACTTTAATAATTAACTCAATTTTAATTCAACTAAATCCAATCTAAAATCACTTAAACCTAAACCAAACTAAAACCTTACCCAAACCGCAACAATTAATTCAATAAAATCAAATATGTCAAAGTGGGTTGACATATTCGCTGGTTCACACGATATGTATCAAATCGAGAATTTGATACATTCTTAGAAACAAAAATAAAATGTCTTGACTTGTTTGACTCATGCATAATTGTCATGCCATGCATTTGCTATTTTCCTTTAAAATATATGACATGTCATTCATATTTAATTTTTATGCATAATTTAGAAAGGTCATAAGAAAAAGATAATTGAAATTTGAAAACATAGTATTGGGAGGAGGTGAGATGATAGTACGTTGGGGAAACCAACTCTAATAAGATCAAGTCTACTTGATCTCTTTAGACTGGTGAAACCAGCCGAAGCTACCGATCCAAGACCCAAGCTAGTTAGACCAGAAAATGACCTAATTTAATTTGAAAATGAAATTTCATTAAAAGGCTTTGTCAAGGAAAGGGTGGATGATCCCATAAGGCTACGGCCAAAGAAGGCCTAGTGCCTCGCCAAGACCTGGAAGCCAATTTCTGAAATTCAAATTCAAATTATCTTTTGTCAAATTCGAATCTAACACAAATTTCAATTAAATCTTAGATTTAATAATGGAAAATGATTCAAGCATCTCACAATACACCTATAAGGCAATCATGCTTGTTGTATTGATACATCTAAAATGGGTGAGATGTTAAGGACTAATGAATTGAAAAATATTTTTCAAAATTATTTTTCAAAATTGTTAGAATATTTTCCAAAAAAAATATATTTTTCAAAATAGAGCTTTAACATAATAATGTTTTTATGGAATTCATGCTTGTCTGATTGATTATATATATTACATATTTTTCAAAAAGGTATATTGTTTTCAAAAATTGATTGACTCACGCAATTAGACACAAGCCTCTTAGGACAGCACTAAAGTTCCTTAGGGCACTTAGATAGAGTCAAACGGCATTGATGCAGGGGGGTGCTTTTCATATTTTTCAAACTGCACTTTAAAAACATTACTATTATTTGAAAATATCTTTTCAAAAATCATGCTTTAATCGTTATCACTTGTGGCTTTTCGAAAAAGATTTTACCTATTGCAAAAATCAAATGTTTACCTGTTCTTTTGATTCTGATAAACCCTAAAGACACAGAGGAAGGTCCACTTCATAATCTAAAAAGGACTCCTAGGATGTGTCAGATTTAGGGGGAGTCTGAGTCAAATTTTTTTCAAGTCTTAAACTATTTTTTTATTATTAGAAAATTCCTTTGATTTGAATCAAACCTTAAGACTCAAAGGAAGAGTACTTGTGGTCAACAAGCTTCCCAGGACTGAGTCAAGTTTAGGGGGAGGTCAAATTAAAAGAATTATTCAATTACATGCTTTTAAAATACAAAAAATCTATGTTTTTCAAAATACCACTTGTTAAAATTTGTGTGACTTATGAAATGATTTTGAAATAATAGTTACTTAGGTTGGAAAATTCCCAGGATACTTAGGAAATGTCCTTGTGGTCAACAAGGTTTCCTAGGATAGTGTCAGACTGGAAAATAGACCAAGTTAAGTAAAATATGAGATCTTCAAAATTCACACAGTTTTTCAGCACATACTTTGTGAAATATTATCATAATATTTACTTGTTTGAAAACTTTCCAGGACACTTAGGAAATGCCCTTGTGGTCAACAAGGTTTCCTAGGATGGTGTCAGACTGGAAAAGAAACTCAATCAAGTAAAATATTTTCAAAAAAAAAGTACTTATGTCTTTCAAAACCAATATTCTTAATTTTGAAAAAAAAAATATTTTCAAATGTATTGTTAAGTACTTAATTTCTCAAAAAATATACTTATAATTTTTCAAAAAGGGATTTAAATAATCTTTTAAAAGTACTTGCACTCCTTACAAATCATCTTTTAAAAGTACTTATATTTTAAACCTAGAGCATTTTTCAAATTTATGCAATTTTTTAAAAGCAAAATTGCACTAAGTATTTTCAAAACAAAAATTCAAAGTTTTTTATTGTTGATGCAAGTTTTTTTGATGCATGACAAAGGGGGAGAGAGTGCTTAAGTTAGAATTTTTTCAGTTAGAATTTTTTTTACTCTCCCAAAACCTATACCTTTTATTCTATCCCAAGGATAGCAATTTAGCCCTTAAACCAATCTAACTTAAGTTATTGTCAAACATCAAAAAGGGGGAGATTGTTGGTGCAAGTTGCATCAATGATGTTCTCCTTTATGTGTTTTAATGTTTGACAATGTACTTAAGTCAGTAATATGTTGAACAGACAAAGGGGAGCGAAGGAGAAGTAACCTAAGCCTGAGAAAAGTCCTAGTTAAGCTAGGCATGGAAACCCTAAGACCTAGCGAAGGGCCGCTAGGCTCTGGCGAAGGGCTGCCAGAACGAAAAAGACCTAGCGAAGGGCCGCTAGGCTCTGGCGAAGGGCTGCCAGAAAGAAAAGACCTAGCGAAGGGTTGCTAGGCACCTGACGAAGGGTTGTCAGGAAAATAAGTCCTAGCGAAGGGCTGCTAGGCACCTGACGAAGGGCTGTCAGGGAAACAAGACCTAGCGAAGGGCTGCTAGGCACCTGACGAAGGGCTGTCAGGGGAACAAGTCCTAGCAAAGGGCTGCTAGGCACCTGACGAAGGGCTGTCAGGGAAACAAGACCTAGCGAAGGGCTGCTAGGCACCAACCGAAGGGATGCTTGGTATCCAAGACCTAGCGAAGGGCGGCTAGGCAAAAGTCCACCCGAAGGACCGGGCGGCAACCATCTCCTGAAAGGAGTAGGTGAAAGGCGCTTTCTCGGGGGTAAGAGTTTGCGTCGATTCGACCTAGGATTGCGTGCCAATTCGAAGTCCGAACCAAGTTCGTAAGATTAATATTTCATGTATACTTGCTTTGCATATATATATCTTGCAGGTACCAAGAGAAGAAGACAAAGCAAGCAAATGTAGAAGGCTGAAAACCAGCAGCCAGGGCGCCCCCAGCATGGGGGGCGCCCCCAGCCAGTACAGAAGATGTGCACTTGTGTGTGTGTGCAGAACAGGTGTCCATGAGGGCGCCCGGAGCGTCCGGGGTGCCCCCAGGCAGTACTATACATGCAGCAAAAGTGTGTTTGCAGAACAGGTGTCAACCGGGGCGCCCGGAGCGTCCGGGGCGCCCTAATTAGTAGTTGTTTTGCTGTTTCGAAGCCAGAACACAGGATAAGCCCTCAAGGGGGCGCCCGAGTCATCCGGGGCGCCCTGGTCAAAGTTCTTATCACCTGCGGTGAGGTAGGCGCAAGGATAAGAGTTGACCGAGTCTTCCGAGGCGCCCCCGTCGACCAGGGCGCCCCCAGGAAGGCTATAAAAGGGGCTTCGACCCCTCTGCTTCCAACACACTTCCTAACTACGATTCTATTCATTCCGACCGACGACAACGCGCTAAAGACGAGGTTCTACGACCGGGAGGCTCCAGGAGGAAGTGCGCGGCACTTCGGAGGTCCAGATCGGCCGAGCTTCACTTTCTGTGTTCGGTTTGCTTTTAAAGTTACTGTACTTATTTTTCAATACTTGTCTTTGTAACTTCTACATTGTAAGACGGGTTTCTCCGCCTTCGGAAATTCCGGAAAGGAGACTATTAGTGGACTCAACGCCGAGTACATAGGCCTTGGACGTACTGACCCTGGGGGGTTGGGAACCAAGTAAATAAACCTGCTGTGTCCCCTGTTTTGTTTTCTTTTGCTTTACTTTTATGTTTCCGCTGCACTAACGCTCTGAGTCCAGAAGTCTTACGAAAGTCTTATGAAGTTTTTGACGGTCGATATTCACCCCCCCTCTATCGACGGCACCGGTCCTACATCAAGGTTTGGGCGTCTCGAGGTCCGGAGGTATCGAAAGCTATGTAAAAGTCCACTCGAAGGACTGGGTGGCAACCGTCTCCTGAAAGGAGTAGGTGAAAGGCGCGTTCCCGGGGGTCCAGATCGGCACTTCGGAGGTCCAGATCGGCCGAGCTTCATACTTTGTCTTGTTGGTTTGCTTTTAGTTTATTCTGCACTTAATTTTATTTATCTTTTGATTGTAAACTTGCACTGTAAGTCAGGTTTCTCCGCCTCCAGAAACTCCGGGAAGGAGACCAATAGTGGAAGGGCGTTCCCGTGCATAGGCCTTGGATGTACTGACCCTGGGGGTCGGGAACCAAGTAAAAATCCCGCTGTGTCCCTGTCTGTTTATTTTCGTTCTGCTTTACCTTTCCGCTGCACTAACGCTCTGAGTCCAGAACGACAATCGAAAGTCCTACGAAGTTTCCGAAAGATTTACGGTCGATATTCACCCCCCCCCCCTCTATCGACGGCACCGGTCCTACAATTGGTATCAGAGCCGAGCCGCTCTTCACCGGACTAACCGCCGACGGAGCAACGACGCAAGGAGTCGAGGGGGAGCCCAGGGGTGAATCAGGTATATTTTTTTAATGTCTAATTTTAAATTGCATATTATTTGTTTCACATGCAGGGAGAGAGGGCACTATAAAAATCAATGCCCTACTCGTAAGACTCGATCTACACCACCGGCGGCAAAGGAGGTACCAGCGCCAGGAGTCCGGAAAAACAAGGATCACGTACAATGCTTCAAGTGCGGAAAATCCGGACACTACAAGAACAAATGCCCGGCGAAGGTACGCAAGATTTATGTTCCAAAAATCTTTAAATTTCCTGCACTGCCTTGTGATAAAGTAGTTAATTTTTCTAATAAATTAGATTTACTGCATAGTAATATTAATATTTTGCATAATAAATTACAAAATACGAATATGACTAAAATATCAAAAATTAATTGTTTAATTCAGAATATCAATTCAGAAATTTCTAAAATAAATTATCATAATTTTAATTCTAATAAAGTTAATTCTGATAAAATTAACTCTGATAATTCTTCTGATAAAATTAATTCTGTTAATTTTAATTCTGACAAAGTTAATTCTGATAAAATTAACTCTGATAATTTTAATTCAGATAAAATTAAAACTAAAGATAATTCAGAATTCAAACTTGAAAATCCTAAGGATAATTCCGAATTCAAATTTGAAAACCTTAAGGATAATCCAGAAATTAATTCTGAAAACTTTAAGGATAATCCAGAAATTAATTTTGAATTTCTTGAAAATATTGAAAATATGTCTGAAGATAAATTCGAAAATGAAATTCTCCTGGATAATAACTTAATCATAGAAAATATTGAAGATTATTACAAAACCTTAATTAGTGGCCCAAATTACTCCACCTATGTTGAGGACATTGAAAGATCTAATGTTGAAGAGGAGATAGAATTTTCTAAGATAAAGGTCATAGTCAATAAAAATTACAAAAATTCAAATAAATCAAAATTACTAGAAAAACTTGAAACAATAGATAAAGATGAAGAAGAAATCTTCAAAATAATGAAAATGATGAATTTAAATCCACAACTATTAATTAATCATTTCAACCTTAATAATTCAAATTAAATCCTAATTAAATTCAAATTAATTCAAATTAAATCCTAATTAAATTCAAATTAAATCCTAATTAAATTCAAATTAATTCAAATTAAATCCTAATTAAATTCAAATTAAATTAAATTCAAATTAAATAAAATTCAAATTAAATAAAATTTAAATTCAATTTAAATTCAATTTCAAATTAATTCTTAATTAATTAATCCTTAATCAATATAATCTCTAACTAATCGTTAAACAAGTTAAAATTGAACTAAAATAAAATTTTACCCAAAACTATAACAAATAAAATTAATAACATTAAATATGTCAAAGTGGGTTGACATATTCGCGGGTTCACACGACATGTATCAAATCGGAAATTTGATACATCATTAGATACTTAAATAAAATGTTTGGACTTGCTTGACTCATGCATAATTGTCATGTCATGCATTTGCTACTTCTTTTAAATATATGGCATGTCATTCATATTTAAATTTTATGCATATATTAGAACGGCTATAGGAAAAAGAATAATTGAAACTTGATCAACCTAGTATTGGGTGGCGGTGAGATGATAGTACGTTAGGGAAGCCAACTCTAATAAAATCAAGTATACTTGGTCTCTTTAGACTGGTGAAACTAGCCAAAGCTACCGATCCAAGACCCAAACTAGTTAGACCAGAATTTTTCAACAAGTAATTTTGAAAATGAAATTTCATTAAAAGGCTTTGTCAAGGAAAGGGTTGATGATCCAATAAGACTACGGCCAAAGAAGGCCTAGTGCCTCGCTAAGACCTGGAAGCCGATTTTTGAAATTCAAATTCAAGTTACTTCTTGTCAAATTCAAATCTAACACAAGCTTCAATTAAATCTTAGAGTTAATAATAAATTAAGAAAAATGATTCAAGCATCTCACAATACACTTATAAGGCAACCATGCTTGCTGTATTTATACATCTAAAATGGGTGAGATGTTAAGGGCTAATGAATTGAAAAATATTTTTCAAAATTGTTTTTCAAAATTGTTAGAATATTTTCCTAAAAATATATTTTCAAAATAGTGCTTCAACATAATAATGTTTTTATGAAATTCATGCTTGTCTGATTGAATATATATATATATATTATATGTTTTCAAAAATTATATCCTTTGAAAATTGTTTGACTCACTCAATTAGACACAAGCCTCTTAGGACAACACTAAAGTTCCTTAAGGCACTTGGTTAGAGTCAAACGGTGTTGGATGCAGGGGGAGTGTTTTGTTTTTTTTATTATTAAAAAAAAAATTTGAAAACTGCACCTTAATTTGCATCACATATGTTTTCAAAATTATCTTCTTTCCAAATTGTGACTTCAAAATTTATCTACTTGAAAATTATCATTTCTTTGACTTTGATAAACTCAAAAGACACAGAGGAAAGGTCCACTTTATGATCTTCAAGGACTCCTAGGACGTGTCAAATTTAGGGGGAGTCTGACAAGTTTTAAATTATTTTAAAAATTATTATTCTTTTGATCTGAATCAAACCTTAAGACTCAGAGGAAGAGTACTTGTGGTCAACAAGCTTCTCAGGACTGAGTCAAGTTTAGGGGGAGGTCACATCAAAAGAACTATTTAATAACATATTTTCTTGAACAATATCTTCAAAATCTAGCTAAAAACATAAGTATTTTTTCGAAATACTATCATTTAAAAAAAATACCAGTATGTTCAAAAATTCATTTGCTTTTGATCAATTTCACAAAAAAAATGTTTATCTTGAGTTTGGAAAATCTTCCAGGACACTTAGGAAAATGTCCTTGTGGTCAACAAGGTTTCCTATGATTGTGTCAGACTGGAAGATAAACCAAATCAAGTATTATGACTTCAAAAATTTATACATTTTTCAAAATATACTTCAAAATGTATTATTCTATTTTTCAGAAGTTATGTGATTATTTTTATATTTACTTGGGTTGGAGAATTTCTAGGACACTTAGGAAATGTCCTTGTAGTCAACAAGGATTCCCAGGATTGTGCCAGACTAGAAAAGAATCCTAGTCAAGTAAAATATGATGTTTTAAAAATTACTTATATTTTTCTAAAAGTCTCATCTGTTTCAAAAAGGTTAGTACTTGCAAAATATGCATAATATTTATATTTTCCAAAATAACATTCTTTTAAAAGTCACGCATTTTCCAAAAGTACTTAATTATTCAAAAATTCAATACATTTTTCAAAGGTACTTATATTCTTCAAAAATTACGTAATTTTTCAAAGTACTAGTACTTTTCAAAGCATATAGCATCTTTTTCAAAATATGCATCTCTCAAAAAAGTGCGATATATCATTCAAAATACAATGCTTTCAAAATTTTGCACTAAGTATTTTCAAATAAAACTAAAGATCTTCATTGTTGGTGCAAGTATTCTCTTTTTTTTGATGTATGACAAAGGGGGAGAGGTGTGCTTAAGTTATAGAAGTTAGAAAAATTCTTCCCCCAAAAATTTATATCATTTTTTCATTTTTTATCCCAAGGATAGTGAGTTAGCCCCTTTAAACCAATCTAACTTAAGTTATTGTCAAACATCAAAAAGGGGGAGATTGTTGGTGCAAGTTGCATCAATGATGTTCTCCTTTAAAGTGTTTTAATGTTTGGCAATACACTTAAGTCAGTGATACATTGAACAGACAAAGGGGAGTAAAGGAGAAGTAACCTAAGTTGAAGAAAAGTCCTAGTTAATCTAGGTATCGAAACCCTAAGACCTAGTGGAGGACTGCTAGGCACCTAGCGAAGGGCTGCTAGGTATCGAAACTCTAAGTCCTGGCGAAGGGCTGCTAGGTATTGAAACCCCAAGACCTAGCGAAGGGCTGCTAGGCACCAAGCGAAGGGCTGCTAGGCAAAGAAGACCTAGCGAAGGGCTGCTAGGCACCTAGCGAAGGGCTGCTAGCCATAGAAGACCTAGCGAAGGGCTGCTAGGCACCTAGCGAAGGGTTGCTAGGCATAGAAGACATAGCGAAGGGCTGCTAGGCACCTGGCGAAGGACTGCTAGGGAATGAAGACCTGGCGAAGGACTGCTAGGCACCTGGCGAAGGACTGCCAGGGAATGAAGTCTTGGTCCGAGGGACTGAGCAACTTAGTTGAGCGATGACTAAGGACAGGAGTAGAGACGATTCAGGGTTTGGGCGTCTCGAGGTCCAGAGGTATCGGAAGTTAAGTAAAAGTCCACCCGAAGGACTGGGTGGCAACCGTCTCCTGAAAGGAGTAGGTGAAAGGCGCGTTCCCGGGAGTGGGAACTTGCGCCGATTCGACCTAGGGTTTCATGCAAATTCGAAGTCCGAACCAAGTCCTTAAGCCTAATATTGTATGTATATGTGCTTTGTATTTGTGTATCTTGCAGGTACCAAGAACCGGAGACAAAGCAAGTTGCTGAAAAAGGCTGTTGGGGGTGCCCGGAGTGTTGGGGGCGCCCGGAGCAAGGCTTAAAACCCAGTCTTGGGTTTAAGACATGGTTGGGGAGCCCGGAATGATGGGGGCGCCCGGAGCAAAGATGAAAATGCAGTTTTCGTAAAGTAAGCAGAATAGGTGACAAGGTGGGCGCCCGGAAGGTCCGGGGCGCCCGGGTTGAAACCTATATTTGCTGTTTCAGGTTCGAAATGCAGATAAGCGCTTAGGAGGGCGCCCGGAAGGTCCGGGGCGCCCTGGTCAAAGATTTTATCACCTGCGGCGAGGTAGGCGCAAGGATAAAGTTTGACCGGGTATTTCGGGGCGCCCTCAGCGTCCAAGGCGCCCCCAGGAGTGCTATATAAGGGGCTTCGACCCCTCTGCTTGAGACACAACTGCCAAGTATCATTCCAAGCATTCTGACCGACCACAACGCGCTAGAGATGAGGCTCTACGACCGGGAGGATCCAGGAGGAAGTGTGCGGCACTTCGGAGGTCCAGATCGGCCGAGCTTCAGACTTTGTCTTGTTGGTTTGCTTTTAGTTTATTCCGCGCTTAATTTTATTTATCTTTTGATTGTAAACTTGCACTGTAAGTCAGGTTTCTCCGCCTCCGGAAAGTCCGGGAAGGAGACCAATAGTGGACGGGCGTTCCCGTGCATAGGCCTTGGATGTACTGACCATGGGGGGTCGGGAACCAAGTAAAAATCCTGCTGTGTCCCTGTCTGTTTATTTTCGTTCTGCTTTACCTTTCCGTTGCACTAACGCTCTGAGTCCAGAACGACAATCGAAAGTCCTACGAAGTTTCCGAAAGATTTACGGTCGATATTTACCCTCCCCCCCCCCTCTCTCTATCGACGGCACCGGTCCTATAATATATATATATATATATATATATATATATTAGATAAAAAATTATTAATATCAAAAAATTAAAATAATTTCAAATTTAATATAATATTCGTCTAGATCTACTTGGACTGTCGACTTTTGGAAGCTCTAAATGAGTGAAATTTATAAAAACAAAAAAAAAATTAAGGATGAAATAGAAAGTTTTAATACTGAAATTAACCAACTAAGCGACTTTAATTTTCTTATACTAGATGATACGTAAATAATTTAAATAAACATTAATTTTTTAAAATATTTTATAAATTTATAATTTTTTTAAATAAAAATATTAGTAATGTTCAACCGTATAAACAATTCCAAATCGTGAACTATAACCACAATAAAAAGTTAAAGTTAATAGTCAATATTCTAGAAAATATTGAAATAACAATTCTAAATCATCAAACCGTTGATTTCAAATCATGAACGGATCTACGACAACCACCCTGCCAAAAGTGTCTGCCGCCACTACATGGTGGCACCATATAATAAAAGGATTTGTTATGTTGCACATTTCGTGAGCATTTTATATAATTTTTTTTGTACTTATTTTTCATTAATTGTTTATTTTTTAATTTCCTATTATGCCAATCAAATTTTATTCTTAGGATTTTTGAGGTTGGGTTATAGACTAAGCATAAAAAAAAATCAAAATGAAAAAACTTTTCGGTTACTCACGGGATATGTGGAGTAAGGGTGCCTGAGTGGTCAAGGTATTTGGAATTTGATCCTGACATCTCGATCTTTTTTTAATTTTTTAAATACAAAAATTTCTTAAATCCTAAACCTTAAATATTAGACACCCTAAATCCTGATACCCTACACGCTTGTTGTGTGTGTGTCTATGCGTGATCAAGGCGCCTAGATTATTAATATATATATTTTTTTAATTCTTTACCGATAGAGATTAGGTTTTCCAATTGAGTTATAATGTTTACGTGTAAAAAAATTTAATAGAAAAATTTTTAAGATTTTACCTCTACAGTTCAGGCTCCTTAATTAGGTTATAGTGTCCAAGCTAAAAAAAATTAAAAAACCAAAAAGTTTTAGGTGTTTACGGCATATAATAAATGTATTTAGGGTGTATATTTGAGTAAATATTGATTTTTAAAAAATATATAATCAAGGTGCTTAAATTGAATCTAGGCGCCTCAACTAGGGGTTGTCCAGTCATCTGGATTCAATCTAGGCATCTCGATTGGGCATCGCGGACAGTCACACAGGGTGTATATATATATATGGATTTGATCTGCTGCGGACCGTGTTGTGCGGACCACCTGTGCGGACTAGAGGGGTGTGAGCGGTCAGGGACATCCCTGATCGGTCACGCCCTCTGGTCCTCACAGGAGGTCCGCAGGAGATCAGAACTTTATATATATATATATATATATATATATATATATATATATATATCCTGCGTGACTGCGTGCACGACTATGTGCAACACGGTGATCCAAGCACCTGGGTTTAATTTTTTTATATTTTTTTTAAAAAAAAGTCTTAAATTGTAAACCTTAAATACATATAATATATTCTGTGAACATCTAAATTTTTTTATTTTGAACATTATAATCTATTAGGGAAGTCTGAACCATAGAGGAAAAATCTTATTAGCTTGAACCTACTATAACTCAACCCCTAAATTCTAAAATCCCAAATACATATAACATATTTCTTGAGCATTTAAAATTTTTTATCCTGAACACTATAACCCAAAAAGGAAGCTTAAGAAAATTTTATTGGCTTAAATCCATTATAATTTAATTTCTAAATTTTAAAATTTTAAATCCTAAATATATATAATATATCTAAAATAAAATAAATAAAAATTTAATTGAAATTCAGATGTTTGATTTAATTCAGGTGCCTAAATTCTATCTATACACCTCAGACACAAGCAGACGCAAAGATAGTGCTTTTCCCAATCACGACATTGAAGGATAGGGTATGAGATGACCCCTTCCTTATGGCGTATACAGAGTGCACAGGAAGCAAGAACTGAAGCAGGAGCAAGAGGTTCTCACAGATCAACTAATGATTAATTTATGAGTATTATTGTCTTAAAATTTGGGAGTCAAAATTTAGCAAAATTAATGTGCCCGTCCTCCCTATGTGCTAGCTTTAGCATCCGGATTAGTAGTCTCCGTGATTTATCTTCTATGTGTTAATTTTAAGATGGATTAATGGGAAATCTAAGAGTGAGTGAATTACCTTTTATCATCTGGAGCAGGAGCAAGAGAAAAAGTAAGTTGAATGGACAAGAGTTCTGATGAGGATCAATAGTAGGTTTGGGTATGCGGAGAAGTAATTGGGCATGTGAGATTAATGGAAGACCCATGGTGAAACTATCATAAGATAAATAAGAAGAAACAATTAAGTCTTATTTCATTCTAGGGTGGCTATCATAAAATTTTATTTTATCACAATTGATAGGGTCGAATGAGCCCTGGTCATAACGAAGGATAAAGAAGTTACGCGACCCAACAACGGTAGGTCCAGGCAACCCTCCTTTCCAGGTCTCGGGAATCCTCGAGGGCGACGGGCCCGGGAAGGGCAGCTGGGAAAGCCTCCTCGGGAGCACCCCGGAGGGTTAGGCCCCGAGAGCACCTCGGGAGCTGCGGCACCCGAAGACACCGAGCTCAAATCGGGAGGTGGAGTCCCCGCACTAACCGACCTCAGATACTGACCCCCCCCCCTCACGGTACGGATGCACACGCCCGGAAGAAAAGTGTTGGATCGAGAAAGACCGATAGAGGGGGGGTGAATATCGGAAAATGTTCGGATTTAAAAGAAAGAGTAAGTGCGCGGCGGAATAAAAACAAACAACGCAAACACCAAGATTTTACTTGGTTCGGAGCCTGGGTCGACTCCTACTCCAAGGCCCACGGTCGTTGACCGTTTACTTTGGGCAATTCTATAGTGCGCAAAACGGTTACAAAGTGAGATTACAAAATTACTGTAAATAGAAATATACACTTTGTTTTACCAACTCCCGGTGTAGATCGAGTTTCAGTGCAGTGGGAGGTTGACGGCGCTTCGTTCTTGAGTCGGGAAGTTTCCGGAGCAGAGCGCGGTCGTCAGAGCGTTTGGATGCGTTGAATGAAAGCTGTGTTGAAGCTAGGGGTCGAGGGGTGCTATTTATAGCACCTAGGGGCGCCCTGGTCGTCGAGGGCGCCCTGCCATGTGTCACCCGATCCGTGCTTCGCTCGGTCAAGCCTTATCGCACCGGAATAGGGATGAGGTTTGACCTCTGGGGCGCCCTGGTCGCAGAGGGCACCTTGGCTGACTTTTTCCGCGCAGAAGACTTGGCTGTGGATAAAGCTGAGGCTTCGCAGAGTGAGCTGGAGGCGCCTTGGCTGCTGAAGGCGCCTTCACTGACGAAGGCGCCTTCGCTGCTGAGGGCGCCTTGCCCAGTAAGCAGCTGAAGCCTATCTTGGTTCTGATTCACCTTGAGGGCGCCCTGGACACTCAGGGCGCCTTGCTCAGCTGTTGCCTCACTCCTTTGAGGCTCTCTGAGTTGCAGACACACGTTCCTTTGGTCCTGCATCAAGGGTTAGTCCAAAACACAATAAAACAATAATTATTTTATACAGCCTTAGCTGTCTTGGTTCTGACTTTGGTCTCCAAAATGGAGCCCTAGGTCGAACCGACGCCTAATGTTCCCTCAAGGGGAACGCGTCCTCACCTACTCCTCTCGGGAGAGTTTACCTGGTGCCAACCGGATCCTCCAGTTGGACTTTTGCCCGGCAGTCCTTCGCCAGGTCTTGAGTTACCAAGCTGCCCTTCGCTTGGTGCTTAGCTTCTGGCAGTCCTTCGCCAGCCTAGCAGTCCTTTGCTAGGGCTTCTCCTGTCTGGCAGTCCTTCGCCAGTGCCTAGCATTCCTTCGCTAGGGCTTTTCCTGTCTGGTAGTCCTTCGCCAGTGCCTAGCATTCCTTCGCTAGGGCTTTTCCTGTCTGGCAGTCCTACGCCAGTGCCTAGCATTCCTTCGCTAGGGCTTTTCCTGTACACTCAAGAAGCTTGTTAGACAACAACTAACCCTTAACTTTTGAACCCTTTTGCCAATATCAAAACCCAGGTTTGACTTGGGTGCATTCTGCACCAACAATCTCCCCCTTTTTGATATATGGCAATCAAGTTCAAAAAGTTAAGTAAAAATGCTAAAATGAAATCCTAAGTTAGATTCCCTCCCCCTGGACGGAATCTCCCCCTAGGTTTTTCAAAAGTAGGTGGTGTGATTTTCAACACTTAGCAAATTTCATGTTTTGAGTTTGAAGAATTTTCAAGCAAAAAAATTCTAAGTCACGATAAGTTTTCAGACATTAACAATTTTAGGTTTAAGAAAAACTTTCAGATTTAGAAAAATTTCAAGCTTAAAAAAACTTTAAGCCAACCAGAAATTTTAATAACAATTTTTCAGCTTAAGTAAGAGTCTCAGTGTTAGAAACTTTTCAAGGGAAGTTTTAAGCAAAAGAAACTTAGGCTTAGAAACAATTCATAGTTAGAAATTTTTAAGAAAATTTTAAGCAAAAAACGGTTTAGCTTGAAAACAATTCAGAGTTAGAAATTTTTAAGGAAAAATTTTAATTATAAAAAACAATAAAATTTCAAAATGAATTATGCTTTGAATTTCTAATTTTAAATAACCAGATTTGAATTTTCAGTTGAACTTTTTGAAGAAGGAAATAGGGAAAAAAAATTTGAAAAAAAATTTAGGTTCCCTCTTTCCTTTCCAACTCTCCCCCTTTGACATATATCAAAGAAAAAAAAGGTGCAGAAGAAGTATTTGCAATAATTAAATAAAACATTTGCTGTACTGAATCAAACTGGATCCTAAGTCTGGTTTCATCTTTAGGGACGTGTCTAACCCAATTAGCTACTTACCAACTGTTATAAACAGTAGTTTTTGCTAGGGTTAGTCAAGTTAAGTGTATTGTTCAAGTTAGATTGTCTAAACTTGATACTTAACTTGATTGCTGTTCAGTTTGTATTTAGTGCCCCAACTACTGCAGATGCACTGACTTAAAGCATCTTGAGTTAAGGCAAAGACCTAAGCATCTCAACCCTTTCTAGGTTATCACTCAAAGTACCCTACGGTGCTTGTGAGATGCTGGCTTCTAGATCTATAGGTGCATGCAATTCTAATGTTAGAGCCTAGGCTAAGTCCATTTCGAAGAAAAACCTTAGTTTTGAAGGGGGTAGTTTTAAAATAAATATAAAACTAAGTCAAAAAGATTTAAAATTGATTCTTGAAATAAATAAAGCTAAGTTGAAACCTGATTTTGAAATTTAAATAAAACAGTTTTTCAAACTTCTAATTTTTTAGAAAACTTATTTTTGAATTTATGTAGAGTAAAAACAATTGAGTTAAACTATTCTACTGAACACAGTCCTAATTGCACATAATTTGATCAACAGAAAAAAAGCAAGTAATCAAGTTCCAAATACAGTCAAATCAGTCAAACACAAGTCAACCCTAGGGGCAGTCACATAGTTACGAGTACAATGCTAAGTAATTCTAAGATGAAGGACCGGGATGATCAGATGGAACCGGCTGCCATGAATCGAATCGTGCCATCATCTCTAAGAATCGTGCATCAGCTATCTCTCTATCAGCTCGGCGAGAGTCCATCTGCTCTATGTGATAAGCCTCGACCTCCTCTCGGAGACTCTGTATCTGTGTCTCCATACGGGTCACTCTCTCGTAGAGTGTCGGTGGAGCGTCTATATGGGCTCAGGCTTCTGCTGCTATATCCGCGACATCGTACTCGACTTCCTCGTCCGAATCGATCTGAGGGGCTGCTCTCCCACGTCTCCAGGACAAAACCCCGGTACCGGACACTTCTATACCAGCTAGGGCAAAGTTCCTATAGCCTATTTCATCGTAGTCAGTTAAGGTGGCCATCTCTCCCTCGGTAATGTTTCTACCGTGGTGATGTAATATGGATGTAATAATGTGGCAGTAAGGTGTGCGGACCTGCCCTTGTGTGGTAACACTGGAGGCGTGTAGGATAGTCTGAAAAATGTGAAGCCCTATTTCTATGTCAAGCTGGTGAATCATGGCATACAGTAGAAAGGCGTGAAATGGACGCATAGTGGTGACGTCCCTGGTAGATAATGGTAGGATACATCGGACTATGACCCTATATAGGGCGTAGTCCTGCACTTCTAATTCGACAGACTGAAATCGTCTGGCTACAGGTTGCCTAAAGAAATATGAGTGCAATGTATCTAAGGTAATCTCAGAGTAGGGAGCATCAAAGGGAGGCTCCCTAGAAGGGTAACAACAGAAGGTGGACTGCGAGGGTCGTAGTCCTAGAAATCGATTGAGTAGAGTTGGTGTGATTGTTAGGGGAATACCTTGAACCATGGTGGAGAACACAAGATTATCCTGTCTAATGATATTATTGTAAAATTCTGTGCATAAGGAAGTATTGATTGGGTGGGCACAGAATACAAGATTGTCCAATTGATAGTGATTAATGACGTTCATAGCTAGGGGACAGGATTGGGTGAAGAATAGTCTATTCAAGTAGCTCGTCTTTATAGGTTTATAGGTGGTACGAGCGAACTTGTTACACAATTCTAAGTTGGGAAACCTAGGGTCAGGACTTGGTTGAGTACCGGGTTCTACCTGATTAGGTCGGCGTCTTCTAAGAGAAAAGAATGTATTCTTAAAGAAATGTGCATTAAAGAAAAATTGAAAAGAAATTGACAAAAAATATACCGGTTTGCTCGGGGAGGCATTCTTGAAGATGAGAGCTTGATAGCTTGAGAGCGTGAGAGGGTTGGAAGGTAGAAAGTGTAGGAGGTGTGAAGATGGGAAGGGGAAGGGAGCCCCTTTTATAGGCTGTCTCCCTTGCTCGGGAGGGTGCCCTTACGGGCGAGGGCGCCTTGAGCAGGCTGCAGTTGCCTTTTGGCAGCTTTCTGCCGCTGAAGGGTTCTGGTGAGGGCGCCTTTCCGGACGAGGGCGCCTTGACCAGGTCTCCAGTCCCGTTTGTGCAGCTTTGTGTCATTGACTGACTATGGGAGGGCGCCTTGACTAGCTAGGGCGCCTTTACCCAGAGCTGCAGCTGTCGTTTGGCAGCTTTTGACCAATATAGATGTGTACCAAGGCGCCTTTAAGCTACAGGGCGCCCTGGTCAGCGTGCAGTGGTAGAGGGACCCTTTTTGACCAGCCTTGGGGCGCCCACACGGGTTTGGGCGCCCTAAGGACTAGCTTTTGACTAAATTGAAGTGGATTTGTCCAGATTTGACCTGGTTTGACTATATTGACCGTAGTTTGACTATGTTGACCATGGTTTGACCATGGTTTGACTATGTTGACCGTGGTTTGAAATATAGATTTTCACTGCAGCACAGGCATTTAGTCTTAATTTTACTGTCTCACCCAAGTCTAAGGTTTTCAATCATGTTAACCTTAAGGTTTTTGTGAGACAGGTTTGAGGGTAAAAATTAGTTTTGAAAAGGAATTTCAATTTATTTTCGAAAAGGTTCTTTATTTTTGAAAACAGATTAAAAAAATAGAAATTTTGAAAACAGATTAGAACCTATAATTATTTGAAATTTGAGTTAGATTCGAATTTGACAAAAGATAATTTGAATTTGAATTTCAGAAATTGGCTTCCAGGTCTTGGTGAGGCACTAGGCCTTCTTTGGCAGTAGCCTTATGGGATCATCCACCCTTTCCTTGACAAAGCCTTTTAATGAAATTTCATTTTCAAATTAAATTAGATCATTTTCTGGTCTAACTAGCTTGGGTCTTGGATCGGTAGCTTCGGCTGGTTTCACCAGTCTAAAGAGACCAAGTAGACTTGATCTTATTAGAGTTGGTTTCCCCAACGTACTATCATCTCACCTCCTCCCAATACTATGTTTTCAAATTTCAAGTAAATTAGTCCTTAAGTCTAACCATTCCTAATTCTAAGCATGGCAACTTGCAAAAATTTAAATAAACAAACAATCACGAAAAAAAAAATTATCTAATAATGAAGATTGTTTTGATTTTGGCTCCCCCTGGACTAAAGCCTCTGTATGGGTTAGGCAAGATGTGAATCTTGTCCTTGGGGATCCAAAATTGATTTGAACCAGTTGGTTTAGTCAGACACAGTTTTGGCACCCATGCCTGAACCTTAGGTCTTGACAGATTCAGTACAGCAAAGTAAGATCTTTGCCGAGATTTGGTTCTATAGCCAAGTCCGGATCGGTTTAGAACAGACTTCTGTTTTCCAAGAATCATATCAAGGTTCTTGGAACCAGAAGTGAATCGTTCTAAAGATGTTCTTAAGTCCTTAACTTGAGTTTTTAGGGAGGAGTTCTTTGATTCAAGTTTTTCAACTTGATCAGGGGTTCCTTCCTGAATTTTCTCAGTTAAGGATTTAGACTCAGCTCCTTCTTTCAGGAGTTTTACTTCTTGTCGGAGGGACTCGATTCGGAGTTTGGCTTTCGCCAAATCTCGGGATAGATAGGAAATAAGAGAATTTAATTGCAATTTTGAAAAACCCGTTACCCTTATTTCGCCGTCGTCGGACAAGGTCAGCTTGCCGTCGTCCTGGTCCGAGTCTGAGTCAGTCCCGATTTGATCCGAAGCGGTCAGGGCTAGAAGATTGGACTGGGGTGCTTCTTCTTCTTCTTCTGAGGAAGACTCGTCCCAGGTTGCTTGGAGTGCCTTCTTCTTTCTGGTCTTTTTGGACTCCTTTAGGCTTGGACATTCAGTCTTGTAGTGGCCCTTCTTCTTGCATTCGTAGCAGGTTACGTTGGGCTTGTGTTTGTCAGTTGCTGGTTCAGCTGGTTCATCCTTTCTTCGCTTTGTTCTCCGTGTGTTAGCTTGGTTCTTCAACTTTTTGTAGTAGCTTCGAGCTAGCCGGACCAGTTCAGACTGATCTCCTTCTTGATCTTCTGTTTCTGAGTCTGAGGTAGACTCGGGTTCAACTTGTGTTTTCTGTTTAGTCATCCTTCCTGTTTTCCCTGCAAAGAAAGCTATACTTTTCTTGGCCAAATTGCAGTTAGTCTGTTCATGAAGTTCAAGTTCAGAAAATAACTCATCTAGCTTAATTTTTGAAAGATCCCTAGAGACCTTGTATGCATCTACCATAGATGCCCATAAGGTGGTCCTAGGGAACGCGTTTAGGGCATACCTTATAAGATCACGGTTTTGAACCTGGTGACCTATTGCGTGAAGACCGTTCATCAATTCCTGGATTCTGGCATGGAGCTGAGCTGCTGTCTCGTTATCTGCCATTCTGATGGTGAAGAGCTTGTTCAGTAGCAGATCGCGTTTGCTGATCCTCGTATCTGAAGTTCCTTCGTGGAGCTCGATCAGTTTAGCCCATAGCTCCTTGGCACTGTTGAAAGGGCCTACTCGGTTCAGCTCCTCTTTCGTTAGTCTGCATTGGAGGGTCTGAGTTGCTTTGGCGTCAGCTTCGATTTTGCGTTTAAGGGCAGTGTCCCTCTCTGAGTAGTTTTGCGGCACGCCTTCAGCATTTGTGGGAATCATCAGTCCAGACTGGATGATTATCCACATATCCACCTGAGTTTTCAGGTGGACCTCCATTCGACTTTTCCAGTAAGGAAAGTCTTCTCCACTGAAAAGTGGAGGTCTGGCGGTGCTAAAGCCTTCTTGGATGGCCATTTGTTCTGAAATAGAAAGAAAGCAACAAAAAATATTCCAAGACTTGGTCTTGGATTAGTAGTGCGGGAAGAATAAATAATAACAGATTTCAAGGGGTGTTGCACCAACCTTGAAAGAAAAATTTGAACGAAAAATTTTTAACAAAAAAAAAATTGAGAGAGAAAATAAAAAATCTGAAATTTTCAAACTGGTGGTTGCACCAAGTTTGAATTCCCCGCTCTGATACCACTTGTTGGATCGAGAAAGACCGATAGAGGGGGGGTGAATATCGGAAAATGTTCGGATTTACAAGAAAGAGTAAGTGCGCGGTGGAATAAAGACAAACAACGCAAACACCAAGATTTTACTTGGTTCGGAGCCTGGGTCGACTCCTACTCCAAGGCCCACGGTCGTTGACCGTTTACTTTGGGCAATTCTATACTGCGCAAAACGGTTACAAAGTGAGATTACAAAATTACTGTAAATAGAAATATACACTTTGTTTTACCAACTCCCGGTGTAGATCGAGTTTCGGTGCAGTGGGAGGTTGACGGCGCTTCGTTCTTGAGTCGGGAAGTTTCCGGAGCAGAGCGCGGTCGTCAGAGCGTTTGGATGCGTTGAATGAAAGCTGTGTTGAAGCTAGGGGTCGAGGGGTGCTATTTATAGCACCTAGGGGCGCCCTGGTCGTCGAGGGCGCCCTGCCACGTGTCACCCGATCCGTGCTTCGCTCGGTCAAGCCTTATCGCACCGGAATAGGGATGAGGTTTGACCTCTGGGGCGCCCTGGTCGCAGAGGGCGCCTTGGCTGACTTTTTCCGCGCAGAAGACTCGGCTGTGGATAACGCTGAGGCTTCGCAGAGTGAGCTGGAGGCGCCTTGGCTGCTGAAGGCGCCTTCACTGACGAAGGCGCCTTCGCTGCTGAGGGCGCCTTGCCCAGTAAGCAGCTGAAGCCTATTTTCCTTCGCTTGGTTCTGATTCACCTTGAGGGCGCCCTGGACACTCAGGGCGCCTTGCTCAGCTCTTGCCTCACTCCTTTGAGGCTCTCTGAGTTGCAGACACACGTTCCTTTGGTCCTGCATCAAGGGTTAGTCCAAAACACAATAAAACAATAATTATTTTATACAGCCTTAGCTGTCTTGGTTCTGACTTTGGTCTCCAAAATGGAGCCCTAGGTCGAACCGACGCCTAATGTTCCCTCAAGGGGAACGCGTCCTCACCTACTCCTCTCGGGAGAGTTTACCTGGTGCCAACCGGATCCTCTAGTTGGACTTTTGCCCGGCAGTCCTTCGCCAGGTCTTGAGTTACCAAGCTGCCCTTCGCTTGGTGCTTAGCTTCTGGCAGTCCTTCGCCAGCCTAGCAGTCCTTTGCTAGGGCTTCTCCTGTCTGACAGTCCTTCGCCAGTGCCTAGCATTCCTTCGCTAGGGCTTTTCCTGTACACTCAAGAAGCTTGTTAGACAACAACAAACTCTTAACTTTTGAACCCTATTGCCAATATCAAAACCCAGGTATGACTTGGGTGCATTCTGCACCAACACAAAGTTCCAGTCCCATAAAGAACGTCATTTAAAGTTATGTAACAACAATTGTTACTAAAAGTTAAATGATGACCCTTTTCATTCAAACATGAAATAGATACAATGTTCTTTATTAATGAAGGAACAAAATAACAATTATCCAATTCTAAGACAAATCCAGTAGGGAGCTTTAGCAAATATGTTCCGATGGCAATAGCAGCAATCTTTGCTCCATTTTCAACTCGCAAATTCGCTTCTCCCTTGACGAGTCTTCTTCTATTCCTTAGCCCTTGTATGTCATTACATATATGTGAGCTACACCCAGTATCAAGTACCCAAGTGTACGAGGAAATAGAGTGACATTCAATAACGAAGATGCCTGAAGAGGATGGGGCATCGGATGCCTTCTTCTTCAAGGACTCAAGATAAACCTTGTAGTTTCTTTGCCAGTGGCCCTCCTTGCCACAGTGATGGCAAGTGCCTTTTGGTGCCTTTTCAATCCTTTTGTCCTTAGTTAATTTATTGGTGTCCAAAATGGAACGCAAATTCAGAGAAGACATGATCGAGTGATTATCCTAGAAATACAAATTGAGCTTATGTGAGAAGAATGATAAAGAATGCATCAACATACATTAATTAAATCCTATTTATTTTTCGAATTGAATAACCCTTTTTATCAATTCGGGAGATCGTAGGAACATCTCCAAATAGGTTGATATCCAACCATAGATAAGAACAACCATGGCTGTGGCCATCAAGTTATTCTTAGCTATGAAGGTAGGTAATTATACCGATTACATATCACATATATGTAACTATCACTTTATGCTATCAACTAATTGAATGTTTGCATAAATCATTGGGTTGTTAACTTATTAACAAGTATGCAACAATATACATAGCACCCAACTGCACCTCTCTTTACATCGACCTTGGCTGTGGCACAACAAATCGATGCTCCAAGCTTAAGGCTGACCCATTAATCAAGAAATAGTTTTAATATGGTTGGAACTCATTCAACCGTTTAGTCAGGCTTGGATGTGTCCAACAACCAAAACTAAGGATTGACCTCTGACTCCAACTATATTAATCATACACTAATTCCATGGTTTGAACTTGTTGAGGTTCAAGCCGGGCATGGATGTGTCCATCAACCCAAACGAGAAACAAAACTTCGATTCTAACCATATTAATGGAAGGTGTTGGCCTTAATATTTTGTAAGGGGTTTTAGGTCTCATCCTTTCTTTTCTAAGCACATTCATGACATATAATTATGTCATGTACTAACGATATCCTTAATAAAGTATGTATGTGACTTAATTTATCAAGTCTCAATAATTGAATTAGGAACCGGATTTCCTAATTCTAATTTCATACTTTATTCAAGGAATTGTTTTGGGAAACAATTTCCTAAATTGTCATAATCAATTTTGGAAATAATATGTTTAAGACTTTGATTTCTCTAAATCAAATCTTATTAAATTAAGAGACAGATTCCCTTAATTCAACCACATATTATTTTTATGAAAATCTTATTTAAGAAAACTCTATAGGAAACCATTTTCCTAATTAATTTTGGAGACAACAATATGTAAGTGCATCACCTCTTAAATCAAATAAGGAAATTATCGTTTGAGAATCACCTCAAAATTTCCAAGATTTGATTACATATTTTATTTATGGATTTATTAATTTCAACAAATTATTTTCTTTGGGTGGCTCCCCGAGGCTCAGATACCCAGAAAAAAAGAATTTGTTGTAAATCTAATTTGATCCGCTCCCCGAGGCGTAACCAAATTAAACATAACAATTTTATTCAAAATAGGAAATTAAATTACAACAACTAACTTTAAATTGGACGGCTCCCCGAGGCTCAATCCAAAATAATGAATTTTGTTAATAATTTAAAACCAATCCGAATTTAATTGTCAATTAATAATCCATAAATTTGTCTAGACTTTCTTGAAAGAAAGTGTCCAAAATTGTGAGATTTCAATATAAGTTTTCGAAATAATTGTAAATTTCTGGTACAAAGAAAACTCACATATTTTCAAAATTAGAAAATTTCCAAAATTGGAAAGTTTCCAAAGATGGGAAGTTTTCACAATTATCATAAAATTTCAGAAACTAGGATATTTCAAAAGTTTGCAAAATTTCATGAGGATTTCCAAACTTTGAAATTCCTAAATCTAAAATTTATCATAATTGGAAAGTTTCCATAATTGGAAAATTTTCCAAAATTGAGATCATGACAAAGTTTTCCGCAAAACAATTATATGATTATGTCGAACACTAACCTCGCTCTGATACCACTGTTGGGACCGGGTGCATGTTGACAAGGATACGGGTTCGTAAAATTTTAAATTTTTACGTGCAGCGGAAGAATTAGCATAAAATAATTTCTCAAATTATTTTAACCACGTATCTAGCATGCAACCTTATGATGTGTGGACATGATCATAAATTAAAACTTTTACGAAAAAGTAAACTAATTTACTTGATACCTCTCGTAACTCGAAGAAAGGGACGAGATCCAACCGTAGCGTCCCTTGGAAGCTCCGCCTCTATTCGCGTCCACGCCGAGTTCTCTTCGGGATGACTTCGCAAAGCCACGAGTTTTGTGCCGACGAGAACTACTAGATTCTCCGAAGACACAACTAGATGATCAAGAGAGAAGAACGGAAACTAACCACCAAGTTAACGGAATCAAAATTTCGGGAAAGGAAGGAAGGAGTCGCGATCCGCTTCTTCTTCTTCTTCGGCAAGAACTTGGTGGAAGAAACTCACGGCCACCCTTGGGATGTGCACCGGCCCTAGGGAGGAGAGAGAGCCGGCCCTAGAGAGAGAAGGGCGCCGGCCCTAGAGAGAGAGAGAGAGTTAGAGAGAGAGAGGGAGAGAGTTAATCTCTTGATTACTCTTTTGCTTGAGGAATTAAAGCCTAGCCTTGGTTCCTTTATATAGTAGCATCTCCCTTGCCAAGTCTCCCTCTTAACGGAATTTTCATAAAAAATTTATCCTATAAATTCTCTTATTAATTATTCCGTTTAAGCCAAGTTTTATTATAATTAACTTTATAATAAAACTAATACATCTCTCCTTTTATTATGGAATAAATTTTACAAGAAATTTATAAATTTTCTTATTATGGAAAAATCAATTCATAATTGATTTTATAAAATTAAAATAAACCATTCCATGGATTATTTTAATTTCCATAAAAAAGAATAAACTTCTATAAATTTATTTATATAAATTTCTTTATACAAATTTATTTATCCATAATTTATAAAACAAATCGCGCTAGATTTATTTTATTAATTAAACCAAATAAATTGGTTTTCTCCCCTTTTAATGGTCAGCCAAACCGAGCCGAACCAATCACGAATTAAACTCATTTAATTCGCCCAATAAGCCTTCAAAAGACTTAGCCATTTTTAAGTTTCCGTTGCGCCTCTGATTAACTCAGATTCGACTTATTTCTCTTGATTGGAAAATCCAATTTTCAACTCGTTTTAAATCCCTCGGATTACTCGTAGTGCGTGTGACTAAATAGGCTTTCGATTTATGTTGGCCGTCTATAATCAACTAATTATAGAACGATCATGAGTGGCACCTAGTAGTACATCATGACCCCCAATTAATCGAAAGATAAACGGTTGACCTCAGAAATTATTCTGAAACCCTTCAGCAACTCTAATAAATCGTGCCCCATTCCTTTCACCATCTTATACCCACTTGGTTCAGGACATGGTCTGTTTGTGTCAGTCCCCACTAGACTGACTACGTCACACCTAGTCCAAGTAGTGTCTTTCTCGTCCTTTGGATTTCTAATTACTCTCATGTATTTTAGAGACTCGCACTCTATACATGACATGCTCTGGCCAGAGAATTTGAGTAACAATCCGACGATAGGCCTGGGTATACATCTCCTCGCAAGGAGTGGTGAATCTTTTGTAGGCTGTTCAAACATCTTCGGGCACATCGGCTTATACCCAATCATCCTGGGTCCACACCTCCTTAGAGATGCTTGCTTAAGATGTTAAGTATAAGTCTCCATGACCAAGGTGACTTGAACACCGCAAGTCAAAGGAATATCGCACTTAAGCTGCAGTAAGAACTTCATTTACATATCTATATAGATTACCATATGAAGTTTTACAGCTAGTCACTCCAATGAACTAGTTCCCTTAACTAGCATCCATGTTTATCTCCGGACATCCCAATGTCACCAGCCAGTGAGAATCAGCTGATTAGAGAATAACCCATGCTAGTCTCAACAGAATTGATAGTGTTCGTTTTTATCAATTCATCGACTAGGGATATTTTCAATACTTCACAATTGCACATGTAGAGATAATCACTAGTTGTGATCCCATCACAAATTCTCTTATGCTGTGAATTGTATTGCGGACATTCAGTAGATGAGTTTAAGATCCCAATCAAATACATAAACATGTATACTCAAATAGTGAATTATCATTTATTAGAATAAATGTTTACTATCATAAGGCGATTGCCTTAGGACACTTCTCTCATATCACTAACACTTCGTGGTGGCTGAGTTTTTTGACGAATCTTGTCTTGGTTAAAGGCAAGATAGTAGTCGTTGTGGTCAGAGGTTTGCTTGGTGTTGTGGCGAGATTTCTCCACCCACAAGGAGTGACGAGGCTAGCCGGAGGTTATTTGGGGAGTGATCCACCGACGGATTCTTGGATTAGTCACCTGGCCGTGGTGGATACCAAGTAAAATGTAACACCCCAAAAATATTATGATTATTATGAAATATTATGAATTCATGAATATGAAATATTATGAAATTCATGAAATATTATTATGGAATATCATGAAATATTATGAAATATTATCATGGAATAATATGAAATATTATGAATTCATGAATATGAAATATTATGAAATTCATGAAATATTATTATGGAATATCATGAAATATTATGAAATATTATTATGGAATAATATGAAATATTATAAATTCATGAATATGAAATATTATGGATTCATGAAATATTATTAATATTATGGAATTTCATGATGGGCTTGGCTTAATGGGCTTTGATATGGATTAGTGCAAATTGTGATAAAAAGAAGAGATAGAAAGGAGGAGGCAAGGATTGAACCTTGAACCTCCTCGTTGCACTCACCATGTCATAACCAATGAACCAAGCAATGTTTCTTGTTGAGAGAATAAGAAACATTCTTGTTAAATCGAGGGAAGCGAAGAGACATGTCCTTTCATGAGAAGAGTATAAATAAGAGAGGGGGAAAGGAAGTTACACTTCCTCTTCTTCTTCCCCACTTCAATTTTCGAAAAGTTAGAGTCTCCTTCTCCCTTTGCATTTTCGAAAAACACAACCCTAGGGTTCTAACCCTAGGGAGTTGGAAGGAAGAGGACCCATTGAAGGTTCTTGCCCTCTACTAGGGCCAAGGTTGCTAGAGAAGGCTAACAAGGGAAACTCTCATCCTCTTCTTCTTCAAGGGTACCCTAAGATTTTAGAGAAGAAGAAATTCAAGCGAAAGGATGTAAGTATCCCCTCGCCTGCAGTGTAATCGTTATTGTATGATTGCCATGCTCTTATTGGTTTCGAAAATGGGTGTTTTTCCTTTTGTAAGTTTCGGCCAACACCTTTAAGGGAGGCCTTGGTTCTTTCCTTGATACATGAGAAGACCTTGAGACTTAGGGTATACATGTATGTGGATTTTTCTTCATGATGTTAAGAACAAAAACTAGGGTTTTCACCCTTTGAAGGATTCGGCCAAGGTAAGGGTTTTTGAGGTTTAAGAGTTGAATTTCTCTAGGATATATTTTGTGATTAGTGTAATATATGATGGTGTAGACAATGCGTTTGTATGAATGTTTGGCTACAAAAATCCAACTTGTTCCCTACCCTACAAGTTTCGGCCAACCCTAGAGAGATTAGGGTTTAGGGTGGCTTTGGGTTACTTCTTGTTATATGTGTAGACCCCTTGGAACTTAGGGTATATGTGTATGTTGTGTCCTTCAAGATGCGGTGAACAAAACCTAGGGTTTTGTTCTTGTATGGGTTTCGGCCCAAGGCATGTAAGTAGGGTTAAGGAGGGTTGAATTATCCTAGTATATATACATGCTTAGTGTATGGTATGATATTGTATACAAGGTGTTTGTATAATTGTCTGTGTGAATGATCAATGCTAAAGCCCTAATTTTTCCCTACTCTTGATGTTTCGGCCAACCCACTAGGACTAGGGTTTGTGAAGGTCAAACTACCCTATGAGATATGTTTATGTTTGGGGATGATTATATATATATATGCATGTGGTGTTAAATGGAATGGTTGATTTGGAACCTTAATTGTTAGCATGCTACCACTTCCTATGATATGTTTATGCATGAGGTGTTTTAATGAGATATCTGATTGAAATCTTAATTGTTAGCATGCTACCACTTCCTATGATATGAGTATGATCTATGTGACCAAATCTTGTCAGATCTAAAGTATGTCAAGTGGTTGAATTATGATGTATGTATGAGCATGTCTTAAAGCCCATGGGGCACCCTTATGAGATTGCATGTGATATGCACGATGAAATGCTTGAAAGGATACTCCACTAAGTATGGGATTTAGAACACCCTTATGTGGTGAGGTGTGTCCCAATGGGATCAGAAACACCCTGAAAAAGTGGGTGTCCCTTGAGAATGGGATCAGAAACACCCTGAAAAAGTGGGTGTCCCTTGAGTAGTGAAAATTGGAGTACATCCTTAGCATATATATGTAAAGACATGATAAGTATTTTACTTTGTAGGTAGTGTACCCGACTCGTAAGAGGGGTCGTTAAATCAAATCCGGGGTGCATGTTAACTTAAGGTCATGGCTCGGGTAGGACGTAAGAGGTCCTGCTCTAATGGGATTGGTGGCTCGCTACCCCAACTCATTAGGGAACGCGCATCATGTGGTACACAACTGGGCCCTATATGACATGGATGTATTTTTAAGTAATACCATTATGGAACTGTTTTGAAAAACATTTATTGCATGTGATGGGTATGGTTAAAATACTATATGCTGCATGCTTAGAAACTTTGATGTTTAGTATGATATGATGAACTCATGCTTATGTCTTGTTATGTACACATGTTGTATGCTTTCGTATGGATTTTGCGAGTAGGACCAGATCCTTACTAAGCTTTTATGCTTACTAGTTATGTGTCGTCTTATGCTGCAGATAAAAGTAAGGAACACTTGAACTAGAGGAAGAGGCAGGAAGGCTGAAGATGTGTGGGGTGGTGGCTCGGGAAAGAATGATTCTATATCTACTTAATATGCTTATGTTTATGTTTCCTTGACAATAAGTGTTAGTGATTAGGATTGACATGGCATGATAGTGTTTACCTTGGAGGTCTCTTATACTTGATTATGTTATGAGTTACATTACTAGTGAACTTATCATGTTATAGAATGACTTTGATAATTAAACAAGCATGCTCAGTCCTTAGCCTTTGCATTGTTGTTTTAATGCCATGCTAGAAGATAGAAAAAAAAATATTACTATATGAATGAGTTGTACGTAACCCCGCCCCGAGAGTAGATATAAGGGCGGGCGTTACATAAAATCTTCGTTGTTAGCATTGGTTAGCATTGTTTGTTTTACTTTGCATAATATTGTTTCCGCTGCGCTAACGACTTTGTAGAGATCAATACGAAAAAGTGCTATTCACCCCCTCCCCCTCTAGCACGCCAAGACGATCCATCATCCCCCTCACTATCTTCTGAACCTGAGTCTGAATCAGACTCGGGTCCTGGTTGAGGCTTTTTCTTGGCTACCTTTCCTTGGGGTTTACCTGCAAGGAAAACAATACCTTTCTCGGCCAATATGCAGTTTGTCTGTTCATGTAATTCTAGTTCTGAAAACAATTCATCTAATTTAATTTTTGAAAGATCCTTTGAAACCATGTAAGCATCTACCATAGATGCTCACAGAGTATTTCTTGGGAAAGCATTTAAGGTATACCTGATTAGGTCACGGTTCTCTACCTTGTGACCGATTGTGTGAAGGTCATTCATTAGCTCTTGAATTCTGGCGTTGAGTTGTACTGCAGATTCACCCTCATTTATTTTTATAGTGTAGAGTCTGTTCAGCAATAGATCCCTTTTGCTGATTCTGGTGTCGGAGGTACCTTTGTGCAACTCAATCAGTTCGCTCCAAAATTCTTTAGCACTGTTGAAGGGACCCACCTGGTTCAGTTCTTCCTTGGTTATTCCGCTCTGCAACGTCTGAGTTGCCTTAACATCAGCCTCAATCTTTTTCTTCAGAGCGGTATCCCATTTAGAGTAGTGATGTGCCACACCTTCTGCGTTCTTTGGGATTTCGAGGCCAGATTGGATTATTATCCACATATCCACCTGAGTTTTCAAGTGAACTTCCATCCGACTTTTCCAGCAGGAGAAATCTTCTCCACTGAATAGCGGTGGTCTGGCTCTGCTGAAACCCTCTTGCATGGTCATAATAATTTTCTGAAAAAAAAATAAGAAAGACAAAGAAACTTGTCCCAAGACTTGGTCTTGGATTAGTAGTGCGGATGAAAATTAATCGAAATGAAAACGATCGAGTGGTGTTGCACCAACCTGATTAATGAGAAAACAATTGAAAAAAGAAATTAAAATTTTCGTAAATTTCGAAAAAAAACACTCAAATTGGTGGTTGCACCAAATTTGAGTCACCCGCTCTGATACCACTTGTTGGATCGGAGAAAACGATAGAGGGGGGGGGATATCGTTGTAAAACTTTTTCGGATAGTTAAAGAATATGCGCAGCAGAAAAAGATAAAGTACACAAGAACACAAGTTGTTTTTTACATGGTTCAGAGTCGCGATCGGCTCCTACTCCAAGGCGCACGGTCATTGACCGTTTACTTTGGGCAATTCTATAATCGCGATAAAAGATTTACAATTCAAATACAGAAGTAGATCAGAAAATTGAAATTCCTACACTTTTCGTTACCGACGCCCGAGGTGGATCAAATTTCGGAGCAGAGGGTCATCGTCGGCGCTGGAATCTCGAAGTCGGAGTTTGCTGGAGTGTAGCACTTGAACGAAAAGGTTTGGAGCGTTGAGAGAAAGTTATGTCGAAGCCTTGGGGGTGCATTGATAGATACCATTTTGTTGATTACTTTAATTGCTAAAATCCATGTTTGACCCATATTTTTATTGCTTAATTATGATTTTACCCTAGGTTTTGGAACTTTATTTTATTTTGGAATTAATTGCAAAATTACACAATTTTTGGATTATTTGGCCACTAATTTTCTGATATATTTTTGCAGGCATGAAAGGATCCTGAACCTAGGGCATACTGGGTCAAACTTGAGTCGGATGTGAACCGGATCGAATTATCAAGCCTACGATTAATCCGGGCCGTCCGATTCAAGAGCGGCTAGATCTGAGCCATCCGAGACGATCTGAAGCAATCCGAGCTAGGGTTAGGGTTGATCAAGCTCTATGATCAAGATCTGAAGGTTTCATTCCAATCAGAGCTCAATCAACCGTTGGATCAAGCAAGGAGGGCTCTAGATCGTCCATTCAAAGATTAGGTTGATCTGGACCATCCGTTGCACATCTGGAGGATCCGAGCTACCATGAGGCAGATCCTGACCCCAGATCATCATCATCAAAGTTTGGCTCCAATCAGAGCAAGATCTACCGTTGGATCTCCTCCGATCAATCTGAGCCGTCCATGGGTTATTACTTAAGGTCTTAGCTAATTTTTCTTCATCAAAGGAGGCGCGTCCTCTCAATTTCTACCTTGGATCGAGTTCTGAGTCTTTGGGGATCGATTTCTTGAAGAATTCTGTCCATTTGCGCTGGAACAGGGCTTGCTTGAGGGTTTCGGCATTTCCTCAGTCCGACCACTGTCTTCTCTTCCACAGTCCATTTCAAAGCTTCCGAGCCATTTGTAGGGGTTCTCAGATGAGCTTAGAAGCTTCCCAATTCATCATCGCAGCTCACCCAATGGAGATGGAGTGAATCGGACTGTGATTTCCAACAAGGCGCAGATTGGAGCAGATTTGAATTCAGAAACGAATTTCCACTGATTTGCTGTGCCTAGGGGTTCGAAGCCGGCTCTTGCTTGACGACCAAGAAGTTCTTGAGCTTAGGGAGTGATTGAGTTTAGATTTCTTTGGTTAAATTCGTTTGTTTAGCTGTAATTTCAAATTACTGCTGTAGTTCTTACTGTTTTCGAATTTCAGATTTGGTTAATCTCGTTTCCTACTTGTTTCTGCTTAATCAAGCTTTAATCCTTCAAGTTTAGTAGTTTAGGAACTTGTGTAGTGATAGATTGCATTTAATTTCAGTTAATTTCTATGTTTTATGTTTGCGTATCAGATTCTTGGTTGCGTGCCATCTTTAGTGTTCTGTGTAGTAGATTCAATCAATTTCAGTTTTCTGCATTTGTTCAGTGGCAATTAGGTCTTAGAAATTAGTTAGGCAGTTTGTAGTGAGCTAAGTTTCATTTCAGCTTCCTATTTCTGCCCTATGTATCAGTTCTGTTTGCGTGCCAACTGAAATTCTGCAATTCCATTTTATTTCTGCACTCTTCAATTGTGTTACTTCAGTTTCAATTCTAATACATGAAGAGGTTATGGTTTGGTGAACCATTGCATTAGATTTCCACTTGATAAATTTGTTTATGCATTTGGTTGTAGCATATCAGTTTCCCTATTTTCAGTTTCTAATTTCTGTGCACCTAAAGTTGCTGAAATTCAGTTTCAATCTCCTGCAAATCAGTCCCTGTTTTTAGTATCAGCTGATAGTATTTGAATTGTATTGTAATGGATTTAAATCTCTGAAATTGGATTGTAATGTGCGTATCAGCTTTTCCTTGCATGTGCCACTTTAATTTCTGCATCTGAACTTCATTTCTGCAATGTTTTATGTCTGATCAGTTAAGTTTCTGCATCTGAACTTCATCTGAACTTCAATTCTGCAACCGATTGTTGTTTGATAGCCAATTATATCACATCAGTAGCTTGGTTTTGCTTGCATCCAGTTCATGCCATCTGAAATGCTGCAGTTATTCTGCAACTCAATTCGATTCTGAATTGTGCAGCTGTAAACACTCACTGATTTTGTATCAAGCTAAACTAAGTAGCTGAATTTGCATTTGGATGTTCTGAATTCTATTCTGTCCTGAGTGTTTGTTTAGCAATTCTGAAAGTTGCATAAAGTTAAATTCTGCACATCAAGCTTAACTTCTGAATGGGTTTCGCATATCAATTTCTGCATATCGAATTTCCTATCTTTTAGTGTACGGTGGTGCTAGAAATCAGTTTTATGAGTATGTGATTTGTCTCGGAATAGTTGTCTCATTTTGGCTCATAAGCTAAATTCTTTGCGTACCTAGATTTGGTGGCATGCATCTTGTATCAAGTGAACTCCACATCGATTTGTATTACACTCTGCATAGTCTCGGAATTAGTTTTGATTTCCTGAAAGTTTGCAAAATGGCATAAGTTGATTTACTTGCTCCTTGGTTGATTAAGTCTTCCAAAGTAAGTTCATTAGCTACCATTTCACTGTTTAGTTCCATGGTTAAGTTTCCCAAACCCAAATTTTTATTTGAAACCCGAAAACACAAACGACACCTAAATACAAGCGCGAATCAAACAAACCTTCAACTAGTCCCTGAGAAAAATACGACCTGTGGCCCCTATATTACATTTTCAGATTTTGATTGTAAAAGGGTTTCCAGTTTTCATTTATAAATTCTAAATTTGAGGCCCACATTCGTGACACATAGTTTTGGGTCTGTCAAATTTTTGGCGCCGTTACCGGGGAAACAACTAGTTGATTTGTTTGATTTCTTGTATGCTTTTTGACATATCATAGGGTTCTATTTTCTGTTGCTTTATCATTTGTATACGGTTGCTGCCATTTTTCTTGTTTGTTTTTTGACAGGGCTGCAAGATTAAAATATTTTCACCAGAGGACTGTAAAGAGATCACAAGTGCACTGTCAGAGTTAAAATTTTGGTTGAATCATTTGAATCAACAAATAACCAACAGGCCTTCATCTACTTACCAGCCACCATTACAACAATTCCAGCAACCACAACAATTTCAGCAGCCACCACAACAATTTCAACCGCAATTCCAACAATTTCAGCCAGATTTTCAGCCAATTCAGCCATTATTCCAGAATTATCAGATTGGGCAGCCATCATTTCAGCAATTTCAGCCCAACTGTCAGCCACATTATCAACAAGATCAAGCATCTTTTCAAGGAATTCAGCAAGGGTACCAAGATAATTTGAATTTCCAACCACCATTTCAGAATTTCCAACAACAAAGCCAGAATTTTCAGCCCACTCAATTTGAGTTTTCATCACCACAATTTCAACCTCAGATCCAAAATTTTCAGGGCTACAATTTTCAGCCATCTCCACCAACTTTTGAGCCAAGTTTTCAGCAGTTAAATCAGTCATTTCATCCATTTGAGCAGCCCCAACAGTTTCCATTTCAAAATGCACAGCCTTCTCCTGGACTTCAGCAGCCCTATTTTCCATTTCAAGACCAATAGGGGTTCCACACTAACCAAGGAGGTTTTGAGAATCCTAATTGGGATGAGGCTCAACAACAAAGGTTGGAGGAGATGTGTCAACAAGTTTTACTATATCAACAACAAGAGAAACAAAGGCAAGCCCAAAAATCAGAACAATCCCACGGAGTTGGATTTATATCAGTTCAAGGTGACCCTAGTGCAGGGCCAAATCTTTCTTCAAGTGATCTTAAAATTTTGGAAGAAGAAGAAGATGAAGTACTCATCAAATATTGGGCACCTATAGCATGCATCCCTCCAGAGATTCCTACTTGAAATTCAATTTCAAATTTTTCAGCTCAAGAAGAAGAAACTGAAGCTCCACAGGACCATTCTAGACTTTTATTTTCTGATGATAGCATTATTGATGGTCCTAATTTTTCTGATACTGTTGTTGCAGATATTACAGAAGAAGAATGCATAGAGGATGATTCCATAGGTGTAGGGGATTGCACTAAGCCCCAGGGACCACCACAGTTGACTGTTACATTAGAAGATTCAAAAGATAAACCAGAAAGTGTAGGGACTTGCATGGTGGAAGCAAGCACCCAAGGATCACCTGCTTTAGTTGAGTGTCCACCAGAGTCTGAGGCTGAAGAGGAGTATGTACTTGACCAGGAGAAGGCCATAGATACATCTACCCTTGTAGAACCTCCAGGTACTCTCCAACACGCTCAGGTAAGTATTTCTCCTCTTTCTTCAGAAAAATACAGTGAGGTACCTAGTGCTGACTTTATTGATTCTGATGAATTTATTGATATACCTTGTGTAGAAAGTGTTTGTGAAAATTCAATAGAGGTACCGAACATTGATTTCATTAATTGTACTGCATTACTTGATACATCTCTTGTTGATATGGGTTATGAAATAATTTTAGAGGCACCTATAATTGATGTTGTTTTTTATGATGAATCACTTAATACATCTTTTGTGGATATGGATAGTGAAAAATTTTTAGAAGTGCCTGAAATGGATGTTATTTATTTTGATGAATCTCTTGGTATATCTTATGCTGAGGTTGAATGTGAGAAACTCATAGAGATATCTGAGATTGATTTGATTGACTGTGATACATTACTTGATACATGCTTGATGGAATATAATTGTGAAATTTCTATTGATGAGCCAGAAATTGATTTCTTTATTTGTGATGAGTATCTAGATGCAAATTTTGTAGGAAATAATTTTGAAAATTTCATTGAGGCACCAAGAATTGATTTAATTGACTATGATGCAGTTTTGGATTCATTTAATGCAGAGACTGAATTTATTTTATTTCTTTCTGACCCTGTACGCTTGAGAGAGGTATTACATTGTTTTGCAGGGTCCAGAAGACTTCAGGAGTGGGTGCTCCAACTGAACAGACTTCAGCCTCCTGGAAGGACTTCTGAAAGGCATAAAGAAGGAGGAGATGATTTTACATTAATTCAAAGCACTCCACCTCTGACATGGATTCTGAATCTAAACCGCCTGCGGCCACCTGAATAAATTTTTGCAAAGTTTAAGTGTGGGGGAGTCCCAAAACTCTCAGCCACCCAGACTCCTCCACTACCAAGATGGAGGCTACTGCTTGATAGGCTCCGACCACCAGAATAAAGGGGAGTTTGTTTCTTTTCGTATTTTCTTTTATTTCATTTTTCATTTTTATGCTTTTTAGAAGTAGAATTTTCTTTTAAATTGAGTCCTTGTTAATAAAAGCATGTTAGTTCTCTTGGAAGTTTGTTTCCTATATGAGTAGAAATAAATGTATCCCTTTAGGTTATCTTCTTGTCATATTAGAATCTCTTGAAAATAAATTAAATTTGGTTGTTAAAACTTAGGGTTTGAGCTAATGGATGAATTCTTGGATGCTTGAGTACTACTTGGTTTTAAATTCTTAATTGATGACTTGAGATGAATTATTTTTACCTAGTGAGAATTAGCCTTATATTTGTGATACACATATGTCATTGTGCTCTAGAACTTGCTTAGGTTATTTCAAAACCATATTTCAATGATTGGATCACATCTATAGAGCTAATCACTTTGTTTCTTTTCCATATCAAATTTTGGCAAAAATCATGTTCATTCCATTTTTCTTCACTTATTTCTTACTCTTACCCTCACTTTTCTATGGACTTGTTGTTTGGAATGTTTCTTGATGTTATTTTGCCCGAGACGGACAAAGATTCAAGTGTGGGGGAGTGACTAGTTTTTTGGAATGATTTGGTATCAAGGAGGCACTTCAATTCGAAAAAAAAAGAAGAAAATATTCATGTGCCAAGTGAGTTGAATTTGAATTTCGAAAATGAGCAAAGGATGGAATCAAGTGGAGCATCTAGAGTCTTTATCAGACTTTGAAGATCCAAGTGGTAATGAATGAAAAAAAAAATCTGCAAATCCAAGTTAAAAGTGGCAAGTAAAAAGAAAGAAATTCTTGTGCCAAGGTGAAGAAACAAAAAAATTTCTACTAGCTTGGATCGAAATTGACTTGGATCCAAATTGGAAAGTTGGAATTTGGGAAGTCAAGATCAGTCACACCTTGTAAAATCTGAATGGAAGCTGAGAAAAGGTCTAAATTCTGTGCAGATCAGTGAGGGAAACAAGCTGAATTTACAGCTGAACACAAGCTGAATTCCAGCTGGATACGATCTGAATTCAAAGGCTGATCTGAAGAAGGAAAGGAATTTCTGCAGCTGGAAAAATCTGAGATCATTGCAGAGCAAATCAGTGCCAAAAACAGAGGAAGAAATGAAAAGAAAAAAAATCAGTAGATGCTAGAGAGGAAGTTTGTGCCAACTCAAATCTGAGATTGAGTTTTTAAGGATACGGATCCCGGCAGTAGGTATAGGAATGTAGCAACAAGTGTGGAGTGCATCCCAACTGATCAGAACAAGATTGAATTTCAATTCAGAGCAGAGAAAAGAAAAAAAAAAGAGAAAGCAGTTTGAAAAAAATGAAAAGAAACCAAGTGGACACAATTGAGTTGGCATTGAAAATCATTGAAGTTCTCTGATCCGAATTAAAAACTTTGCTCCACTACAAATCTGACCTTGCTAGAGGATAAAAGAAGAAGAGAAAAATCAGAAAAGCGAAGAAAGAAACAAAAATGGCACACAAAAGGAAAATTGGCACAAGGAAATCAAGAAAGGGTTTTTCATCGAAATCAAAGGCAATTACTTAAAATTGACTTCACCACACTTTTGATATCATTAGAGGTCTGTCAAGATGGGGCAAGGCACATTGGAAATATTTTTGAGCAACCAAGTCTCCCACTCCATCAAATTTTCCATTTTCTTGTTTTTATTCCATTTCTCACCATTTTTCATGTTTTCATTTATTTTTATAGTTGTTGATTCCAATCATGATTAATGGTGGAGAGTAGATAATAAGCAAGCCTATGGTAGTGCAAGAATCATATGTGTTTGAGTGAGCTCCACTTCCATCATCAAGTTAGAACTTAAGGAGAGAGCCACCAAAATTTTCCTTGAAAGGCTATGATTTAAATTCATCTCAATGACTCATGATAGATGAAAAGGCCAAGTTGTTGATTTAAGGACAAGATACTAATTCATAGAGCTTAGATTTTTGAGAATTGACAACCTTAGGTAATTTCTTTTCATTTGCTTCTAATTATACTTAAGAAAGCCTAAGGGATACATATTTACTGTTTTCGCGAGACGCTCAAGGCTAAGTGTGGGGGAGTTGATAGATACCATTTTGTTGATTACTTTAATTGCTAAAATCCATGTTTGACCCATGTTTTTATTGCTTAATTATGATTTTACCCTAGGTTTTGGAACTTTATCTTATTTTGGACTTAATTACAAAATTACACAATTTTTGGATTATTTGGCCACTAATTTTCTGATATATTTTTGCAGGCATGAAAGGATCCTGAACCTAGGGCATACTGGGTCAAACTTGAGACGGATGTGAACCGGATCGAATTATCAAGCCTACGATTAATCCGGGCCGTCCGATTCAAGAGCGGCTAGACTGAGCCATCCGGGACGATCTAAAGCAATCTGAGCTAGGGTTAGGGTTGATCAAGCTCTATGATCATGATCTAAAGGTTTCATTCCAATCAGAGCTCAATCAACCGTTGGATCAAGCAAGGAGGGCTCTAGATCGTCCATTCAAAGATTAGGATGATCTGGACCATTCGTTGCACATCTGGAGGATCCGAGCTACCATGAGGCAGATCCTGACCCCAGATCATCATCATCAAAGTTTGGCTCCAATCAGAGCAAGATCTACCGTTGGATCTCCTCCGATCAATCTGAGCCGTCCATGGGTTATTACTTAAGGTCTTAGCTAATTTTTCTTCATCAAAGGAGGCGCGTCCTATCAATTTCTACCTTGGATCGAGTTCTGAGTCTTTGGGGATCGATTTCTTGAAGAATTCTGTCCATTTGCGCTGGAACAGGGCTTGCTTGAGGGTTTCGGCATTTCCTCAGTCCGACCACTGTCTTCTCTTCCACAGTCCATTTCAAAGCTTCCGAGCCATTTGTAGGGGTTCTCAGATGAGCTTAGAAGCTTCCCAATTCATCATCGCAGCTCACCCAATGGAGATGGAGTGAATCGGACTGTGATTTCCAACAAGGCGCAGATTGGAGCAGATTTGAATTCAGAAACGAATTTCCACTGATTTGCTGTGCCTAGGGGTTCGAAGCCGGCTCTTGCTTGACGACCAAGAAGTTCTTGAGCTTAGGGAGTGATTGAGTTTAGATTTCTTTGGTTAAATTCGTTTGTTTAGCTGTAATTTCAAATTACTGCTGTAGTTCTTACTGTTTTCGAATTTCAGATTTGGTTAATCTCGTTTCCTACTTGTTTCTGCTTAATCTAGCTTTAATCTTTCAAGTTTAGTAGTTTAGGAACTTGTGTAGTGATAGATTGCATTTAATTTCAGTTAATTTCTGTGTTTTATGTTTGCGTATCAGATTCTTGGTTGCGTGCCATCTTTAGTGTTCTGTGTAGCAGATTCAATCAGTTTCAGTTTTCTGCATTTGTTCAGTGGCAATTAGGTCTTAGAAATTAGTTAGGCAGTTTGTAGTGAGCTAAGTTTCATTTCATCTTCCTATTTCTGCCCTATGTATCAGTTCTGTTTGTGTGCCAACTGAAATTCTACAATTCCATTTTATTTCTGCACTCTTCAATTATGTTACTTCAGTTTCGATTCTAATACGTGAAGAGGTTATGGTTTGGTGAACCATTGCATTAGATTTCCACTTGATAAATTTGTTTATGCATTTGGTTGTAGCATATCAGTTTCCCTATTTTCAGTTTCTAATTTCTGTGCATCTAAAGTTGCTGAAATTCAGTTTCAATCTCCTGCAAATCAGTCCCTGTTTTTAGTATCAGCTGATAGTATTTGAATTGTATTGTAATGGATTTAAATCTCTGAAATTGGATTGTAATGTGCGTATCAGCTTTTCCTTGCATGTGCCACTTCAATTTCTGCATCTGAACTTCATTTCTGCAATGTTTTATGTCTGATCAGTTAAGTTTCTGCATCTGAACTTCATCTGAACTTCAATTCTGCAACCGATTGTTGTTTGATAGCCAATTATATCACATCAGTAGCTTGGTTTTGCTTGCATCCAGTTCATGCCATCTGAAATGCTGCAATTATTCTGCAACTCAATTCGATTCTGAATTGTGCAGCTGTAAACACTCACTGATTTTGTATCAAGCTAAACTAAGTAGCTAAATTTGCATTTGGAAGTTCTGAATTCTATTCTGTCCTGAGTGTTTGTTTAGCAATTCTGAAAGTTGCATAAAGTTAAATTCTGCACATCAAGCTTAACTTTTGAATGGGTTTCGCATATCAATTTCTGCATATCGAATTTCCTATCTTTTAGTGTACGGTGGTGCTAGAAATCAGTTTTATGAGTATGTGATTTGTCTCGGAATAGTTGTCTCATTTTGGCTCAAAAGCTAAATTCTTTGCGTACCTAGATTTGGTGGCATGCATCTTGTATCAAGTGAACTCCACATCGATTTGTATTACACTCTGCATTAGTGAGTCTCGGAATTAGTTTTGATTTCCTGAAAGTTTGCAAAATGGCATAAGTTGATTTACTTGCTCCTTGGTTGATTAAGTCTTCTAAAGTAAGTTCATTAGCTACCATTTCACTGTTTAGTTCCATGGTTAAGTTTCCCAAACCCAAATTTTTATTTGAAACCCGAAAACACAAACGACACCTAAATACAAGCGCGAATCAAACAAACCTTCAACTAGTCCCTGAGAAAAATACGACCTGTGGCCCCTATATTACATTTTCAGATTTTGATTGTAAAAGGGTTTCCAGTTTTCATTTATAAATTCTAAATTTGAGGCCCACATTCGTGACACATAGTTTTGGGTCTGTTATGCATCCCCTTTTATAGTACTCATACGGGCGCCTGTGTCGATAGGGGCGCCTATCACGTGTCCTTCCCTGCATGAATCCTTATCCGCGGTCTCGGTCAGCGCTTATCCACCTCCACTTGGGCGCGTGAGCTGATGGGGGCGGCTGTGACCTCACGGGCACCTGACTTGAGTACTTCCAGAGGCTTCGTGGTTGTGTTTTGGATTTTGCATTCACCCTTGGGCGCCCATATCCATACGGGCGCCCGAGTCCATTCGGGCGCCAAGGCCCAGTGATACACCTCACTTGCAGACAACCGGTCCTTTGATCCTGCAACTTGGGTTAGTTCCAAAACATACCACACATTAGATACAGCCGTAGCTGTCTTGGTTCTGACGTTGGGTCTCCTAAATGGACCCCTAGGTCGAACCGACGCCTACTGTTCCCTAGACGGGGAATGCGTCCTCACCTACTCCTCTCAGGAGAGTTTACCTTTTGCCAACCGGCTCCTCCGGTTGGACTTTTGCCCAATCCTCCTGACCAGGTCTTTGTGCCCAACTTCCGGTCAGGTCTTCGGTGCCCAGCCCCTTGCCAGGTCTTCTTGCCCAGTCCTCGACCAGGACTTCTTTTCCCGAATTTCGGTCAAGTCTTCATGCCCAGTCCTTGACCAGGACTTCTTTGTCCAACTTCCGGTCAGGTCTTATTGCCCAGTCCTTGACCAAGACTTCTTTGCCTAGTGCACCTAGGACTTTTCCTGCATACTCAGTAAACATGATAGATCACAATAACACCTTAACTTCTGAACCCTTTGCCATTATCAAAACCCAGGATTGACTTAGGTGCTGCCTGCACCAACACTATCCATTACCATTAGAGTTCTATTCCTTCTTTCAGCAACACCGTTCTGTTGGGGTGTACTGGGTGCAGTTAGCTGGGACTAAATCCCAGCTTCTGATAGGAAGCTCCTAAACTCTCCAAAGAGGTACTCGCCACTACGATCTGATCGTAGTGTCTTGATACCTTTACCTTGACGCTTTTCAACATCGACCTTGAACTCTTCGAACTTATCAAAGCATTCAGACTTGCGGCGCATCAGGTTAATGTATCCATATCTTGAATAATCGTCAATGAAGGTGACGAAGTATTTAATGCCACCTCTAGCTTGGATTGGCATAGGACCACAATGATCAGAATGAATCAGTTCTAACACATCTTTGGCCCTATACCCCTTAGCCTTGAAGGGCCTTTTGGTCATTTTACCTCCCAAGCAAGACTCACAGGTTGGGAGATCCGCCACCACCAATGAACCCAGGGGCCCATCGGCTATCAACCTTTGAATCCTACTAAGGTTAATATGGCCAAGCCTAAGGTGTCAAAGATACGTCTGATTCATCGTAGAAGACTCTTTTCTCTTATTTGAGTTAGGTGATGAGCTATTTACTTCAGTATGCATTGTGGAAGATTTTGGTTCTATAGTATACAAATTGCCGACCATTATACCCGAACAGATAATCTCTCTATTTCTTTTAATAACAACTTTATTATCAAAAGTAATAGAATATCCATCCTTTAAACAACATAGAAACTGAAATTAGATTCATTCTAAATGAAGGTACATAAAGGCAATCTCTCAGAACTAACACTTTATTTCTCTCAAAAGACAAATAAAAAACTCCCACTGCAATCGCTGCCACTCTTGTAGCATCACCCATGTAGATCATGATTTCTTCATTAGCTAGCCGTCGGGTTTCCTGGAACCCCTGTAGAGTTTTGCAAACATGGTCAGTGGCTCCTGTATCTACGCACCAGGTACTAGTAGATAGCACCAGTAAACATGTTTCAACGACTAAGGCTGAAGAAATACCTTTGTTTTGTCGACGGGGACAGTCCGCCTTCTAGTGCCCAGTTTGCTTGCACGTGAAGCACTTGCCTTTCGGCTTCTTCACGCCAGTCCGAGGTCTTTGTAATGCTGTTGCCTTCTTGAACACACCTTGTTTCTTCTTCTTCCGGCCTTTCGGCATAGAAGTAGAAACCTTTTGAGTAACTAAGGCCAGCGAGTTCTGACGAAAGAGGCCTTCTGCCTCCTGGAGTTCTCCCAAGAGTTCCCCTAACGTATACTCATGCTTGTTCATGTTATAGTTGAGCCGGAACTGCTCAAAACTCCTAGGTAGAGATTGGAGTATTATATTGACCTGGGATTCCCCATCGCTATTTCCTCTAAGTACATCAATCTCATTGAGGTGGGCCATCATTTTCAGAGCATGATCCCTAACAGGTGTCCCTTCGACCATAGTGGTCGTCATCAAATTTTTCATCGCCAGCTGCCTAGCTGCCCAATTCTGGTGTCCGAAGAGCTCCTTAAGGTTTAGCATTATGTCAGCAGCAGTGGGCATGGCCTGATGCTGATGTTGCAGCACATATAACATAGATGCCAAAATGTAGCACCACGCCATCTCATCTGCCTTGACCCACTTCTTGTAACACTCCTTAAGCCCTTCACTAGAATCGTCTCTAGGCTTTTCCGGACATTCCTCGAAGAGTACAAATTTGTACTCTTTAGCAGTGAGGACAATGTCAATGTTCCTATTCCAGTCTATGTAGTTTGGACCAGTAAGTTTGTTGTCATTAAGAATTGTTGCTAGTGGAGTAAAAGTCATTATGAAAATCCTGAGAATCACAATACACTACTTTAGAAATCGAAAATAAATGTATACCACAAAATAATTTTCGAAATGAACCAACATCACAAACATCGAGAATTTGCATGCCACGTTAGTGTGGACGTATACAAACTCTACAGTCGTTAGAGAAGGTTTACCTATCAGTCTTACTATCTTGTCAACATAACTTTTTGACAAGTAAGACTAATAGTTGGTCAACTTCAGCCCTACAATTTATTAGCAGTGACTCTATTGGGGAGGATACTAATAATTGTATCTAAGTGTTTACCATTGCACGACACTAAGGGAACTATTTAGGATTATGTGCCTTCCGTTGGGGAAGTCCATATGCTCTTCAATAATCCCCTATAATCTTTTCTGAACTTGTGATCCGCAGAACAAGGCTATCCATTATGGAGGAAGACACTCAGAGCCAACGCACATGCTTGTTCGCATCACATATCAGATTACAATGGAGGTCGTGGGACCCTTAGGGTCCCTCTCCCACTTAGTAATTTATCTTGAGGAATTTTCTAGCGCTACCACACAACCAAGCACATAACCAACCAACATGAAAAAACACATAGAGAAAATCCTAGATTTTCCAACTTTCATGGCCCTTGGTCTCTAATGCGCCACCAGTCATGTCGTCACTTATGTTGAGGCAATCGACCCTTAAATGATTGGAAGATCAGGGTTTTGATGTGTGGGCGAATAGGTTTAAAGTTAGAGTGTTATGTTGTATTTGATATGTATGATTGAGTTTGCAGGACTTGGAGAATCACACTTAGTGGACATATCCGAGGGACGAGAGCCGAGGGAGGAGAGCTCCAAGGGCAAGCCGGGAAGTGGACTTGAAGGGCACACGTGAAGGGTGGCATGGAGGCAAGCCAAGGGAAGGCTTGATTGTGCATTCGAGGGACGATAGCCAGAGGAAGAGGACCTCAAGGGGCGAACCAAGGGAGCATCCCTGAAGGCACACGCGAAGGCAAAGGTCGGGAGTGGTTGGAGCTGAGCTGGGAGGCAGGGCAGTCGACTGGCCAAAGGCAGTCGACTGCCAAAACCCACAAAAAGTTCGTAGCTTCGGACCAGTCGGCTGGCCTTGGCCTTGGGACAGTCTACTGGTATACCCCGAAACTAGCCGTTGGCTAGCTGTTTGCTAGCCGTTGGCTAGCCGTTGGCTAGCCGTTGGCCAGCATTTATTGCTGGGCCAGTCGACTGCCCTCGGGGCAGTCGACTGGTGCGAGGCTGGACAGACTGTGAATCTGTCCTTTTCACCTATAAAAGGAGCTCCTCGTTACACGTGCATGTACGGTTCTGTACAGTAACGAAGTGCTGCCAAATTGTAGAGTGATTTTTGCTTCCTCCATCATATTTCTGCATCTGTAAAGAGGAAGATTTTGCTGTAATGGTTTCTCCACCTCAAGGAGACTTTTCGATAGTGAAAAGTGGTGCTCGCGGCTTGGATGCTTGGACTAGTCACCCATCTGGGTGGATACCAAGTAACTGATAAGTGTTAGCATTGTTTATTTCTTTTACATATTATTTCCGCTGCGCTAACAACTCTGTAGAGATCGGAACGATCCGAAAAAGTGCATTCACTCCCCCTCTGCACGGCTAGATGATCCTTCAGTTAGTATCAGAGCCGGTGCGTTTCGGAAGATCTATCAATCGACCGGAGCAACTGCAATGGCGTTTCAAGAGGGATACTCCACCACACGACCACCATTCTTCGACGGCAACGACTTCGCGTACTGGAAAGGTAGGATGCAGTACTATCTCATGAATGATATTGAAACTTGGATAAGTGTTGCAGATGGCTTCGAGGCGCCCGTCGATGAAAGAGGAGATCCAACACCTATGAGAACATGGTCTAAAGAGGTGATGAAGAGGGCGCAATCTAATGCCAAGGCCACCACCACACTGCAATGCAGGCTCTCAAAGAAGCAACTGAACAAGGTGGGATCGTTCAAGAGTGCCAAAGAACTATGGGACAAATTAGTTGAACTAAACGAGGGGTCAAACGAGTCCAGAAGAGCAAAGAAGGACTTGTTGGTGGCCCAACTGCAATCCCTCTCCATGAAGAGCAATGAGACCGTTAGTCAGCTGCATGGAAAGGTAAAGGAAGTGATCAACGAGCTCTATGTAATTGGAGAGAAAATCAAAAACCGAGACATCGTCAGGTATGTCTTACAGGCCTTCCCGAGAACCACCCTGTGTGCATCCATGGTTGATGCTTACAAGGTATCAAGGGACTTATCTTTAGTCAAATTAGACGATTTTTTTTGTGAATTTGAACTGCACGAGCAAGCTAACATTTCGGCAAAAGAGAAAGGTATTGCTTTTGTTGAAGAAAAGAAGAAGAGGATGAAGGAAGAGAAGAAGAAGGCGATTACTCATCGTCATCGGACTCAGAGGAGTCAAGCGCCTCTATGGACAGTGACCAAGAGGCCTTTATGGTAAGGAAATTTCGTAAAGCATTTAAAAGTTTTTCTAACAAGTCATATGCAAGGAAAGGGGCCAAAGGTAAGCGTAAGGCCAAGGACATCATATGCTACAACTGTCACCAAGAAGGGCATATGAAGAACGAGTGTCCCCAGCTGAAGAAGAGGGATGACAAGAAAGAAGAAAAGAAGAAGAGTGACAAGAAGAGATCAAAGGGAAAGGAGAAGAGTACCACGAACCTCAAGACGACTTGGGACGATCCCTCATCCTCAAAGGAAGAAGAAGAGCAAGTCTCCCACTTCGCTCTTATGGCACAAGATGACTCAGACTCATCAGATGTTGAACGAAGCTCAAGCAGTGAAGATGAGAGCTCCTCCACTTCATCATCAGAGTCTGAAGCATCGGTAAGTGAGGTATACCACTTACCCTCCTCTACATTAGTGAAAATAATTTCTAGCACGAACATGGACTTAGCTAAGGCTAGAGGTAATGTTAAGGTTCTTAAGGAACAAATTGTCATGCTTAGAGTAGAAGCTATTAAACTTAAAGATTTGCATGCTAGCTCTACCTCTTCACATGTTTCACACCTTGAAAATGAAAATTAGGAATTAAGGAAACAGGTAGATGACCTCACAAAGGCCCTTAGGAAATTCCAAGTAGGATCTAGTAACTTAGATATGATCATAAACAGTCAAAGGGTTGTATATAACAAGGCCGGGTTAGGTTATAGGCCTAATACCAAGGAGGTAGCCTTTGTTTCACTCACCGGTAGGATGGGTGCATCTAGGAGATTAGGGGCTAAGGAAACCACAAAGAAGGTATGGGTACCTAAGGAATTTTTGAATGATGCTTATGGATCAAAAATATGGGTACCAAAAGAGTATGTTCTCCATGTTGTCTAGGTAAAGGTGAAGGAGGCCCCAACCTTGTGGATAGTAGATAGTGGATGCTCAAGACACATGACTGGAGAAGTGAGCAAATTCACCACTATTAGCTACCTAAGAGAAGGGATGGTCTCCTTTGAGAATAGTGGAAAGTTGAGGATCATTGGAAGGGGCACAATTGAGGTATCTTCCACTATTTCAATTCATAAGGTACTTTTAATCAAAGATATGAAGTTTAATTTATTAAGTGTAAGTAAACTATGTGATGCCGATTTTAGAGTAGAATTTCATGCTAAGAAATGTGTAATAAGGCAAAGTGATTCAAACACTATCATATTAGAAGGGTTTAGAGAAGCAAAATATATTATCTTGATCTATCTTATGCTACTAACAATGTTGTTAAGTGTCTCATGTCTAAAGAAGAAGAAGGTGGTTGTGGCACCGGAGACTTGGACATGTCAACATGAGAAGCATTGCAAGAGTGGCCAAGGAAGAGTTGGTGAAGGTAATGATCATGTATGAGAAGAAAGTTGTGATCATGCAAGAGGTAAACAATAAAGCATCACAAAGGTAAACTCTAATAACTTTCTTTAAACTTTTATATAGATTGTTATTGCATATATCCATCATTTTGAGTAATATTGTTGATAGTAATTTTTTTAGTTTATTGGTTATTTCTTGAAACATAATATGTTAGTAATGTGAGAGAAGTGTCCTAAGGCAATCGCCTTATGATTGTAATCATTTACTTTAATAAATGAATATTCACTATTTAAGTGTACATGTACGTGTATTTGATTGAGATCTTAAACTCATTTACTGAATGTCCGCAATACAATTCACAGCATGAGAGAATTTGTGATGAATTCACAACTAGTGATTATCTCTACATGTGCAATTGTGAAGTATTGAAATTGTCCCTAGTCGATGAATTGATAAATACGGACACTATCAATTCTATGGAGACTAGCATGGGTTATTCTCTAATCAGCTGATTCTCACTGGCTGGTGACATTGGGATGTCTGGAGATAAACATAAATGCTAGTTAAGGGAACTAGTTCATTGGAGTGACTAGCTGTAAAACTTCATATGGTAATCTACATATAGATATGTCAATGAAGTTATTATTGCAGCTTAAGTGCGATGTTCCTTTGACTTGCAGTGTTCAAGTCATCTTGGTCATGAAGACTTATAGTTTTACATCTTAAGCAAGCATCTCCAAGGAGGTGTGGACCCAGGATGATTGGGTATAAGCCGAAGTGCCCGAAGATGTTTGAACAACCTACAAAGGATTCACCACTCCTTGCGAGGAGATGTATACCCAAGGCCTATCGTCGGATTGTTACTCGAAGCCTCTGGCTAGAGCATCACATGTTCAGAGTATGAATCTGATAAATACATGAGAGTAATTAGAATCCGTAGGACGAGAGAACGTTACTTGGGCTAGGTGTGACGTAGTCAGCCTAGTGGGGACTGACACACATAGACCATGTCCTGAACCATGTGGGTATAAGATGGTGAAGGGAATGAGGCACGACTCATTATAGCTGCTGAAGGGTTTCAGAATAATTTATGAGGTCAACCATTGATCTTTCGATTAATTGGGGATCATGATGTACTACTAGGTGACACTCATGATCATTCTATAATTGATTAATTATAGACGGCCAACATAAATCGAAAGCCTATTTAGTCACACGCACTACGAGTAATCCGAGGGATTTAAAACGAGTTGAAAATTGAATTTTCCGATCAAGAGAGATAAGTCGAATCTGAATTTGTCAGAGACGCATCGGAAGCTTAAAATGGCTAAGTCTTTTGAAGGCTTATTGGGCGAATTAAATGAATTTAATTCGCAAGGAGACGGCTTGGATTTGGCCGGCCAAAGAGGGTCCCCACCCTCTTTGGTTTGGCCGGCCACAATAAAAAGGGAAACCAAATTGTTTGGTTTAAATTATAAAATAAATCGAGCGTAATTTGTTTTATAAAATTATGGATAAAGAAATTTATATAAAGAAATTTATATAAAGAGATTTATAGAAATTTATTCTTTTTATGGAAATTAAAATGAACCATGGATTGGTTTATTTTATTTTATAAAATCAATTATGAATTGATTTTCCATGATAAAAAAATTTATATAATAAATTTCTGTAAAAATTTTTTTCCATAATAAAAGGGGAGACATGGTTGTTTTTATTATAAATTAAGTTATAATAAAAACTTGGCATAACGGAATAATTCATAGAAAAATTTATAAGATAAATTTCTTATGAAAAATTTATTCCGTTAAGAGGAGACTTGGGGATTAAGAGACTACTATATAAAGGTACCAAGGCAAGGCTTGGAAATCAATTCAAGAGATCAAGGATTCTTGCCTAGCCTCTCTTCCTCTCCTTCGCTCCCTCTCCCTCCTCTAGTAGGCGCCGACCCTAGAGGGCTCCCTTAGGGTTGCCGTGAGCCACCTCCACCAAGAAGGTGCCGAAGAAGAAGAAGCGGGTCGCGACTCCTTCCTTCCTCCCGGAATATTGATTCCGTTTTTGGTGGTTAGTTTTCCATCTCTCTCTCTTGATACTCTAGTCGTGCCTTTGGAGAATCTAGTAGTTCTTGTCGGCATGAAACTCGTGGCTTTGCGAAGTCATCCCGAAGAAAACTCGACGTGGACGCGAATAGAGGCGGAGCTTGCAAGGGACGCTACGATTGGATCTCGTCCCTTTCTACGAGTTGCGCGAGGTATTAAGTAAATTAGTTTACTTTATGCAAAGATTAAATGTATGATCATGTCTCTACAACATAAGGTTGCATGCTAGATACGTGGTTAAAAATAATTTGATAAATTATTTATGCTAAAACATCCGCTGCACGTAATAAAATTTTAAAAATTACGAACCCGTATCCATGTCAACATGCACCCGGTCCCAACAGTGGTATCAGAGCCGGTTAGTGTTCGACATAATCATATAATTATTTTGCGGAAAACTTTGTCATGATCTCAATTTTGGAAAACTTTCCAATTATGGAAACATTCCAATTATGATAAATTTTAGATTTAGGAATTTCAAAGTTTGGAAATCCTCATGAAATTTCGCAAACTTTTGAAATATCCTATTTTCTGAAATTTTATGATAATTGTGAAAACTTCCCATATTTGGAAACTTCCCATATTTGGAAACTTTTCAATTTTGGAAATTTTCCAATTTTGGAAATATGTAAGTTTTCTTTGTACCAGAAACTTACAATTATTCTGAAAACCTATTATGAAATCTCGCAATTTTGGGCACTTTCTTTCAAGAAAGTCTAGACAAATTTATTGATTATTAATTGACAATTAAATTCGAATTGGTTTTAAATTATTAACAAAATTCTTTATTTTGGATTGAGCCTCGGGAAGCCGTCCAATTTAAAGTTAGTTGTTGTAATCTAATTTCCTATTTTGAATAAAATTGTCATGTTTAATTTGGTTACGCCTCGGGGAGCGGACCAAATTAGATTTACAATAAATTCCTTTTTTTTGGGTATCTGAGCCTCGGGGAGCCACCCAAAGAAAATAATCTGTTGTAATTAATAAATCCATAAATAAAATATGTAATCAAATCTTGGAAATTTTGAGGTGATTCTCAAATGATAATTTCCTTATTTGATTTAAGAGGTGATGCTCTTACATATTGTTATCTCCAAAATTAATTAGGAAAATGGTTTCCTATAGAGTTTTCTTAAATAAGATTTTCACGAAAATAATATGTGGTTGAATTAAGGGAACCTGTCTCTTAATTTAATAAGATTTGATTTAGAGAAATCAAAGTCTTAAATATATTATTTCCGAAATTGATTATGACAATTTAGGAAATTGTTTCCCAAAACAATTCCTTGAATAAAGTATGAAATTAGAATTAGGAAATCCAGTTCCTAATTCAATTAATGAGACTTGATAAATTAAGTCACATACATACTTTATTAAGGAAATCGTTAGTACATGACATAATTATATGTCATGAATGTGCTTAGAAAAGAAAGGATGAGACCCAAAACACCTTACAAAATATTAAGGCCAACACCTTCCATTAATATGGTTAGAACCGGAGTTTTGTTTCTCGTTTGGGTTGATGGACACATCCATGCCCGACTTGAACCTCAACATGTTCAAACCATGGAATTAGTTTATGATTAATATAGTTGGAGTCAGAGGTCAATCCTTAGTTTTGGTTGTTGGACACATACAAGCCTGACTAAACGGTTGAATGAGCTCCAACCATATTAAAACTATTTCTTGATTAATGGGTCAGCCTTAAGCTTGGAGCATCGATTTGTTGTGCCACAGCCAAGGTCGATGTAAAGAGAGGTGCAGTTGGGTGCTATGTATATTGTTGCATACTTGTTAATGAGTTAACAACCCAATGATTTATGCAATCATTCAATTAGTTGATAGCATAAAGTGATAGTTACATATATGTGATATGTAATCGGTATAATTACCTACCTTCATAGCTAAGAATAACATGATGGCCACAGCCATGGTTGTTCTTATCTATGGTTGGATATCAACCTATTTGGAGATGTTCCTACGATCTCCCGAATTGATAAAAAGGGTTATTCAATTCGATAAATAAATAGGATTTAATTAATGTATGTTGATGCATTCTTTATCATTCTCATCACATAACCTCAATTTGTATTTCTAGGATAATCACTTGATCATGTCTTCTTTGAATTAGCGTTCCATTTTGGACACCAATAAGTTAACTAAGGACAAAAAGACTGAAAAGACCCCAAAAGGCACTTGCCATCACTGTGGCAAGGAGTGTCACTGGCGAAGAAACTGCAAGGTTTATCTTAAGTCCTTGAAGAAGAAGGCATCCGATGCCCCATCCTCTTCAGGTATCTTCGTTATTGAATGTCACTCTATTTCCTCAAACACCTGGGTACTTGATACTGGGTGTAGCTCACATATATGTAATGACATACAGGGGCTGAAAAATAGAAGAAGACTCGTCAAGGGAGAAGCGAATTTGCGAGTTGGAAATGGAGCAAAGATTACTGCTGTTGCCATCGGAACATATTTGCTAAAGCTCCCTACTGGACGTGTCTTAGAATTGGATAATTGTTATTTTGTTCCTTCATTAATAAAGAACATTGTATGTAATGCCCGCTTTTTTTTTTTCATAAGCAGCGTTACGTTAACATACTTAGGGCATGTAGACATCCTAATGCAGCAGAAACCTTTAACTTACACCTACATGCACTTACTACCATTCCTAATATTTTTAACATGGGTACTTGGCATAATAACTTTATACTTAGCATCATATCATGTCATACTTAGCATCATGTCATGTTTAGCATCATGTCATGTTTAGCGTCATGTCATACTTAGTATCATATCATCCTTAGCATCATGTCATAGAGTCATATTCAAGCATATAATATTAAAGGTAAAGTTCTATCATAAGGCGAGCAAACATATTGCTCCTTGACCAAGTCACTATCACACACATGCTTTAAGGCCCTCCTGCTGCTTCCTTACTGTCCCCTTGCGTAATCTGTGGTATAAGGAAATAAAACTATAAGCACACATGCTTAGTAAGACTCTTTCCTACTCACTAAAACCATTATCACTTAATCATGAGCATCTTAACATTAACATACTTAGTGCTTTACTCAGCACATAAGTCTTTATGAGCACTTAGCATACCTTTGACATGACTTGAACATAACTTAGTCACTTTCATAACAAAGCATGTACATAACATAAAAACATTCATGGCTTGGCATAATACTTGGCATACACATAAATATCATAAACATTCATAGCATGGCATAATTAAAATCATAGCATTCTATCCTAGCATAAACATAATTAAATCATGGCATCGTAATTAACATGAGCATAAATAAAATCATGATATTCTAACCTAGCATAAACATAATTAAATCATGGCATCCTAAACTATCATGAACATAAATAAAATCATGGCATTCTAATTAATATAAACATAAATAAATAATGACATCCTAAACTATCATGAACATAAATGAAATCATAGCATTCTAACCTAGCATAAACATAATTAAATCATGGCATCCTAAACTATCATGAACATAAATAAAATCATGACATTCTAATTAACATAAACATAATTAAATCATGGCATCATAATTAACATGAACATAAATAAAATCATGGCATCCTAAACTATCATGAACATAAATAAAATCATGGCATTCTAATTAACATAAATATAATTAAATCATGGCATCATAATTAACATGAACATAAATAAAATCATGGCATCATAAACTAGCATAAACATAATTAAATCATGGCATCATAATTAACATGAACATAAATAAAATCATGACATTCTAACTTAGCATAAACATGTTTTCCATAAATATTCTTTGCATAAACATACTTTTCATAACATAATGCATAACATGGATGGATGCATGGACAAATGCATATATTATAAGGATGCTTAATCTTTAAAAACATACTTTTCATTACTTAAACATAATCATATCATTCATTGGGCCCTGGCTTGTACCACATTCATTCATCATATGCGCGCATCCCTAAGTAAATACGAGGTAGCTAATCTCGACCTACTAGGGTAAGGGCAGCTTCATCGGTAGTCCCGAACCGTAAGGACAGCATCATTGGTAGTCCCGAACCGTAAGGACAGCATCATCGGTAGTCCCGAACCGTGGACCTTACTTAGGTCCGGTACAAGCCCATAAAATAAAATATAATGCTTTTACATGCTTTTTCATTCATCATCATTCATTCATCATACTTGTCATTCATCATCATTCATTCCTCATACTTGTCATTCATCATACTTAACATCATCGTTATGCCTTAAAGGCATGTACTTTAACTTCATTCATAAGACATGGCATACATACATCTTATTCATAAATCATGGTATACATACGTATCATTCATGAGACATGGCATACATGCATATTATTCTTAAACATGGCATATCATTCATAAACATGGCATATCATTCATAAACATGGCATATCATTCATAAACATCCATGACCTAACATATAAATCATGACATACAAACTAAGGGTTTGGTTAACATAGAGATTCTTCCATCTTACCTAAACATACCTCTTGGTAACCCATACACAAGCATCCTTGTAGGTTTAACCCAACCCTAGCCCTAGGTTATGTTCTTGGCCGAAAGTCCCCAAGGAACCCTAGGTCCAAAAATTCAAGGCCATGGGGCATGGAAAAATTTACATTAAAATCCCCAAATCAATTGTTATACACCAACCATACCTTACCATAAGGCCATTTGGGGTCCTCACTTGAAATGAGTCCTAACTTTCCACCCTATTAGGGTACTTGGCCGAAACCTATAGGATCTCTAGGCCATGTGAAAGCATCACATAATCACCCTCCATCTCTCTTATATCATGATAATACATAAGACATACACTTGGGGTTTTAGACCCAACCCTACCCATGGGGTCTTGTGGTTGGCCGAAACCCTAGGGTATCCTAGGGTACCCCAAAAATTCTCAAAAATTATATTTAACCTCTAAACTTCATAATAATACATTAAACAATATTATCAAGATTTTTAACATCCACATGGACCCTAATACATAGTGGCCGAAACCATAGGGTCTCTAGGGTGCTTGGTTTGGTTCTTTCATGTTGGCCGAAACCCTAGGGTATCCTAGGGTACTCCGAAAATTCCCAAAAATTATACTTAACCTCTAAACATCATAAGGGAACATTAAATAACATTATAAAGATTTTTAGCATCATTATGGACCCTAGAACATTGTGGCCGAAACCCATAGGGTCTCTAAGGTGTTGACTTTGGTTCTTTCATGTTGGCCGAAACCCTAGGGTGTCCTAGGGTACACCAAAAATTCCCAAAAATTATACTTAACCTCTAAACATCATAAGGGAACATTAAATAACATTATAAAGATTTTTAGCATCATTATGGACCCTAAAACCTTGTGGACGAAACCCATAGGGTCTCTAGGGTGTTGATTCTGGTTCATTCAACCTCAAATCCCAAAAACCAACCAATAAATCATGCTAAAATATAAAGAACTATTATACCACAGGTGAGGGAGTCTTACCTTGGGTTTCTTGATTTTTCGAACCTTGAAAGGGAAGGAAATGGTAAGATCTTTGGACCCTTGAACCCCCTTGTCCTTGTATCCTTGGAAGACCCCTTAGATCTTGGAGATGAGACCTCTTGTGGAGCTTTTCCAAGGGAGAACCCTTCCTTGGGTGTTCGGCTAGGATGAGGGAAGGAGGTGTTTCGAAAATGCAAGTAATGGGAAGAAGAGGTAACTCCCAAAACCCCCCTTTTATAGCCCATTAAGGAGGTAAATGAAGAGTCTCTCCATGACCCTTCATCTTCCTCTATACTTTAACCAATATCCACTTCATTTCCTCATAACATTACCTTGCTAGGTGAGTTGGTTAGTGCATACATGGTTGTACAAGAGGTCCAAGGTTCAATCCTTGGTCCATGCACCTTATTTTTATTTTATTTTTCTTTTTATTTCCGTAAAATTCAGAAAATCCTTTAAAAATTCCCCCATAATTATGTTAATATTTCTTATTAAAATCCCTTTATATTTATACTAATTTTTACCTAAAATCCACCAAAAATTATGGTACTAAAAAGCCCATATAAGGCCCATTAGTGCCCTTTTTCCCAATTTAAATGAGAAAACATGGATTTTCTAGGCCAAGGTTCGCCTTAATATTTCTAGGTTCCTCATAAAATTATCTAGACATGATTAATATTTTAAGTAAATATTAAGAGAATTTTCCGGGTCGTTACACGCGCACTTGCTCCTGGAGCCTCCCGGCCGTAGAGACTCGTCTCTAGCGCGTTGTTGTCGGTCAGAATGCTTGGAATCGCTCATGGCAGTTGTTGTTGAAGCAGAGGGGTCGAAGCCCCTTATATAGCACTCCTGGGGGCGCCTTGGACGTCAAGGGCGCCCCTAATAACTCGGTCAAACCTTATCATTGTGCCTACCTCGCTGCAGGTGATAAAATCTTTGACCAGGGCACCCCGGACCTCCCGGGTTCCCTCCTGAGCGCTTATCTGCATTTCAAACCTGAAACAGCAAATATAGGTTTCAACCCGGGCGCCCCGGACGCTCAGGGCACCCCGGACGCTCCGGGCGCCCCGCTTGACACCTGTTCTGCCTGCTTCACCATAACACTGCATTTCTCTTTGGCTCGAGGCGCCCCCACTGTTGGGGGCGCCCTGGATGCATGGGGGTGCCCCCAACACTGAGGGCGCCCTGCTTCTGGGCTTCGAACAGGTTGCATTGTCTTCCGATCTTGGTACCTTCAAGATACACAAACACAAAGCAAATATACATACAATATTAGCCTTAAGGACTTGGTTCGGACTTCGGATCTCCACGAAACCCTAGGTCGAACCGGCACATGTTCCCATCCCCGAGAACTTGCCCTTCACCTACTCCTTTCAGGAGATGGTTGCCACCAAGCCCTTCGGGTGGACTTTTACTTAGCTTCCGATACCTCCGGACCTCGAGACGCCCAAACCCTGATCCGTCTCTACTCCTATCCTTAGTCACCACTCAGCTAAGGTTGCTCAGTCCCTTGGACCAAGACTTCTTTCCCTAGCAGTCCTTCGCCAGGTGCCTAGCAGTCCTTCGCTAGGTCTTCAATGCCTAGCAGCCCTTCGCTAGGTCTTAGGGTTTCGATGCCTAGCTTAACTAGGACTTTTCTTCAACTTAGGTTACTTCTTCTTTGTCTATTTATTGTATCACTGACTTAAGTGTATTGTCAAACATTAAAACACTTAAAGGAGAACATCATTGATGCATCTTACACCAACAGATTATTGATGGAATCCCTGTCCTGGTGAGTCAGGATGATGATATCCCCTTGATGAGCTCAAAAGGTTCATCATGCCAAACCCTGCAGGTGGATTTGATCCGGCACGTTGATAAGGTTGAGTGGTACTAATCAAGGATCCAGAAGGTAATTAATTTAAATTTTCAGTAATTTAATTAATTAACAGGCATGTGTGATCTTAAACATGGGGGGATGGACAACTCATAATATGTGGAGCCCATATGAAAATATGGGGGTTGGTGAGGTGAGTTCAATTAAAATCCTTTAGTGGAATGGATCTTAATTAATGGATCGAGTTTGGATCCATTAGAGGGCCAAGAACCAACTCCTCCCCTTGGTCACTGCCTTAGCCCTATAAATACCCTATGAGATCAAGAAATCAAGCGAATTAATCAATCCAAGAGCTAAGACCAAAAACCCTATCCTCTCTCCCTCTCTCTCTCTCGACGCCGCAACAAAGAAGAAGAGGAAGATTTCCTTGGTTCTTCTTCCCTCCTCCACCAAACTCTGACTGAAGCTTACAGAAGCAAGGTAGAGGAGTCCTCTACCTTGCGTGGTGCTCAGGGAGGTCGAGGGAGGCACCGAAAGCCGGTTGTAGGCGGTGCAACCTAGGATTGCGCCAGCACCACAAGCAAGAGGAAGAGGAGGATGCGTGGGCTTTTGTGGCTGAGAAAAAGGTTGTTTCATACCTTCTTCTTCTTTTTCATCTTCCTCTCTAGGTGTACTGCTCATCCGGAGGGCTTGGAGCCAGCTCCGGTGGATGGCGGCGCAAAGGGAGGGGAAGAGGTGGTCGACGGCGTAAACCCTAGGGACTAGGGTTTTCGACCGGTTGGAGAAGTGGATTTTTTGGTGCTCTTGGTGATCTCGGATCGCAGTAGATCATCACCCACACGATGTCCGCGAAGGAGGGACATGAGGTAGAAGACCACAAGGTGATCGGAAAGGTATAACCTTCTATACGCTCCTTTGTATTTCCTTATGTCGTGTATGTGCCATGTTAATATGTCTTGTCATTTTATGTGTTAGAATTTATTGTTTTGCTTGCAAAATATGTTTAATAAATTCTTAACTGGACCATGACCATAAACACAAAAGTCGGCGATCAACTCGTGTCCTTTTCCGCGGTCGAACGGTCGAGCAAATTGCAAGGCCAAGTTTGGTAATTGGCTAAGTTGCAATTTGGGTTGTTCGATACGGCACGAGACAGTCGATGGGAAACGGCTCTCTACTCAGATTAAATTTTTTAATATGTAGGTGTAGAGAGGACTCTCGGATCGACTAGGTATTTGCTAGGGAAACCTGCCAAGCTATACCCAACAATTGGTATCAGAGCTGAGATTTCCGGCTTTGTGTGTTTAGGTTTGGTTAATTCTGCAATTTTTCTTACATTTTTATTTTGATGATGCGTGGATGTGTGTAGGCTAACTTTGGGTTGCAGACACGAGATTCCAACTTCATGGCCAAAATGTTGTTTGTGTGAATGTTTGCAATTTTTGTAATTAATTAATCCTCGGGGTAGACGAGGCTAGGTATTTAATTTTTTGTAATTAAATACGACACATGTTTAGCCGAGTTCATTATTTTTACAGTAGATCTAGATTTCATGTACACTCCTTTGTGGATTATAGGATCAATGATGTAAATAATTAACTCTTTATTTCGGCTCGGAGAACCCTCAAGGTAGCATGTGCAGAAGGAAGGGAGGAGTGGACGAAATGACAACACGACTAGAAGCACATGAGAGACCAAGGGGCCATGCAAGTTGGAAAATCTAGGATTTTTCACTATTTTTATTTTCAGGTTGTTGGTTGTGTGCTTGGTTGTATGGTAGTTCTAGAAAATTCCTCGAGATAAACTACTAAGTGGGAGAGGGACCCTAAGGGTCCCACGACTTCCATTATAATTCGATAAGTGATGTGAACAAGTCGCACGTCAGCTCTGAGTGCCTTCCTCCCCATCTGATGAACTTGTTTTGCGGATCACTTGGTCGAAAAAGTCTATAGAAAATTATTAAATAGAGTGTGTATTTCCTCATCGAAAGACACATAATCAGAAATAATTTTCTTAGTGTCGTGTATGGTGCACACTTAGATGCGAATAATAGTATCCTCCCCATCGGAGTCACTACTATTATTTTGCAGAGACGAAGGATACCAACTATTGATTTTACTTGTCAAAAATTTATGTTGACAAGATAGTAAGATCAATGGGTAAAACCTCCTCTTACGAATGTAGGGATTTATATACGTCCACACCATCGTGGCATGTGAATTTCTTGGTGTACAGGGGTGTTGGTGAAATTCGAAAATTAATTATTTTGAGGAATCAATTTATTTTTGATTTCTAAAGTAGTGTATATTGTGATTCTCAGGTGTTTCATAATGACTTTTACTCCACTAGCAGCAATCCTTAAGGACAATAAACTTATTGGTCCTAATTACATTGACTGGAAGAGGAACCTAGACATTGTCCTCACTGCTGAGGAGTCCAAATCTGCACTCTTCGGGGAATGTCCAGAAAAGCCTAGGGAAGACTCTGGTGAAGAGTTGAGGGAGCGTTATAGGAAGTGGAAAAAGGCAGATGAGATGGCGCGTTGATTCATTCTGGCATCAATGTCGAATGTGCTGCAACATCAGCATCAGGCCATGCCCACTGCCAGTGACATGATGTTGAACCTCAAAGTCCTCTTCGGGCACCAAGGTCGAGCTGCCAGGCAAAGTACGATGAAGACTTTGATGTCAACCACTAAGGTTGAAGGGACACCCATTAGGGATCATGTCCTAAAGATGATGGATCATCTCAATCAGATTGAGGTACTGGGAGCTGAAATCGATGGGGAATCCCATGTCGATATCATACTCCAGTCTCTACCAAAGAGTTTTGAGCAATTCAACCTCAACTATAATATGAACAAGAAGAATTATACATTAGGTGAACTGCCAGGAGAACTCCAGGCGGCAGAGGCTCTCTTTTAGAAGAACTCAAAATGCCTTAGTAACTCAAAAGATTTTTTCTTCTGAGCCGAAAGGCAGGAAGAAGAAGAAACGAGGAGGGTTCAAGATGGCAGGAGCATCGCAAGGACCCCGGACTGGTGTGAAGAAGCCGAAGGGCAAGTGCTTCATATACAAGCAAACTGGGCACTGGAAGGCGGACTGTCCCCGTCGTTAAAGCAAAGGTATTTCTTCAGCCTTAGTCATTGAATCATGCTTAGCGGTGCTATCTACCAGTACCTGGTGTGTAGATATAGGAGCCACTGACCATGTCTGCAATACTCTGGAGGGGTTCCAAGAAACCCGACGGCTGGCGAATCAAGAAATCATGGTCTATATGGGCAATGCTACAAGAGTGGCAGCAGTAGCAGTGGGAGTCTTTTATTTATGTTTTAAGAAAAATAAAGTGTTAGTTCTGAGAGATTGTCTTTATGTACCTTCATTTAGAAAGAATTTGATTTCATTTTCTAAGTTGTTTAAGGATGAATATTCTGTTACTTTTGATAATAAAGTTGTTATTAAGAGAAACAGAGAGATTATCTGTTCGGGTACGTTGGTTGGCAATCTGTATACTCTAGAACCAAAACCTCCCATGATGCACACTGAAGTAAATAGCTCATCATCTAACTTAAATAAGAGAAAAGAGTCATCTAAGATGAATCAGACATATCTTTGACACCTTAGGCTTGGTCATATTAACCTTAGTAGGATTCAGAGGTTGATAGCCGATGGGCCCATGGGTTCATTAGTGGTGGAGCATCTGACGACCTGTGAGTCTTGCTTAGAAGGGAAGATGACCAAGAGGCCTTTCAATGCTAAGGGGTATAGGGTCAATGATGTGCTAGAACTGATTCATTCTGATGTATATGGTCCTATGTCAATCCTGGCTAGAGGAGGCTTTGAATATTTCGTCACTTTTATTGACGATTATTCAAGGTATGGGTGCATTTACCTAATGTGCCGCAAGTCTAAATGCTTTGATAAGTTCAAAGAATTCAAGGTTGATGTAGAGAAACATCGAGGTAAAAGTATCAAGACACTGCGATCAGATCGTGGTGGCGAGTACCTCTCAGGGGAGTTTAGGAGCTACCGATCAGAAGCTGGGATTTAGTCCTAGCTAACTGTACCCGGCACACCCCAGGAGAACGGAGTTGCAGAATGAAGAAATAGGACACTTATGTAAATGCTTAGGTCAATGATGAGCTATTCAGACTTACCTGATTCATTTTGGGTATACGCTCTGGAAATGGCAGTGTACATAGTAAACTTAATTCTATCTAAGTCAGTCCCTCGTACTCCCACAGAACTATGGACTGGGCGTAAGCCCAGTCTAGGACACATTCGAATTTGGGGTAGTCTAGCACATGTGCTGAAGGGAGATACTGATAAGTTGGAATCTTGTACGGAGGTACGACTGTTTGTAGGCTATCCCAGGGGAACGAAGGGTTGTCTGATATATAGTCCTAAGGATCAGAAGGTAGCTGTGAGCACAAATGCTAGATTCTTGGAAGAGGACTATATGATGAGTCATATGCCAATGAGTAGATTAGTGCTAGATGAGTTAAGGGGGGACGTTCCGATTTCAGGACCCATTGTACAAGAGGACACACCACAAGTCATTGCATCGCGTGTCACTCAGGTCACACAGGTAGTACCTCGTCGTAGTGGGAGGGTTGTGAGACAGCCTGAAATGTACATGTTTTTGGGAGAGTCTTCAGACTTAGTCCCGGGTAAACACGAACAGGTTCCCTGGACCTATGACGAGGCCCTCCAAGACAAAGATGCAGACTCTTGGCAAAGGGCAATGAACTCTGAGATAGAATCGATGGATTCTAACCATGTCTGGGAGCTAGTAGAACCACCCAATGGTGTAAAAGCCATTGGATGCATGTGGATCTACAAAAGAAAGAGAGGATCAGACGGGAAGGTTGAGACCTTCAAAGCAAGGCTTGTTGCGAATGGGTACACTCAGAAAGAGGGTATCGATTATGAGGAAACCTTTTCGCCAGTAGCCATGCTCAAGTGATCCGTATTCTCTTATCTATTGCAGCTCATATGGATTATGAGGTATGACAGATGGATATCACGACATCCTTCCTTAACGAGAGTCTTGATGAGACCATCAACATGCAGCAACCAGAAGGTTTCATTCCCAAGGGCAAAGAGTATCTAGTGTGCAAGCTTAATCGATCCTTTTATGGATTGAAGCAAGCTTCATGGTCATGGAACATCCGCTTTGATGAAGTAATCAAGTCATATGGATTTACTCAAAGTCCGGATGAGTCATGTGTGTATAAAAGATGTGACAGAAATGTCGTGGTGTTTCTTAAACTTTACGTAGATGACATTTTGTTAATTGGCAACAATGTAAAAGTGTTATCAGACGTAAGGGTCTGGCTATCAAAGCAGTTTGATATGAAGGACTTAGGAGAAGTGGGACACATCCTTGGGATCAAGGTCATAAGGGATCGCCAGAAAAGGATGTTGTGCTTATCCCAAGCTTTATATGATGACACAGTCTTGTCTCATTTTAGCATGGAAAACTCCTAGAAGGGTTTTCTACCCTTCAGGCATGGAGTTCCATTATCCAAAGAGATGTGCCCGAAAACATCGAAGGAGATAGAGGAAATGAAGACGGTTCCTTATGCTTTAGCGGTCGGAAGGCTCATGTATGTTATTTTGTGCACGAGACCTTATATCTGTTTTGCCGAGGGCATGGTTAGCAAATATCATAGTAACCCTGGACAGAGACATTGGACAGCGGTAAAGCATATATTGAAATACCAGAGATGGACAAGGGATTATATGCTGGTTTATCGGGCAGACCAATTAGTCCCTATGGGTTATACGGACTCAGATTTCCAGTCAGATAAGGGCAAAAGTAAGTCTACCTCAGGTTTTGTGTTTACTTTGGGAGGTGGAGCCATTGTCTGGAGGAGTGTCAAGCAGAAGTGTGTGGCGGACTCCACCATGGAAGCTGAGTATGTGGCAGCCTCGGAGGCAGCCAAGGAAGCTGTTTGGCTCAGAAACTTCATCATCGACTTGGATGTGATTCCTAGTTTGCCCAGATCTATCACAATCTTTTGTGATAACAGTGGTGCAGTTGTAAACTCGAAGAACCATAAGCCCATAAGGCGAGTAAACACATAGAGAGCAAGTACCACCTGATTCGAGAAATCGTAAAGCGAGGAGAAGTGGCTGTCGCCAAGATTGCATCGGAGGACAACTTGTCAGATCCTTTCACTAAGGCTCTTCCATCTAGAGCTTTTGACAGGCATGTGGAGGATATGGGAGTTAGATGTATGGCAGTGGGAGAACAACTCTGTCTTTAAGTATATGTGGGAGATTGTAAGATGTGTATACTGAAAGACATGACTTTTATTATATGAACATCTTTATTATGAAAAGAGAATCACACTACATTAGGTGTTTGTTTATAATAGTACATACACGAAGTCCAATAGCTTTGCATTGTAGATAATATGGTGTGTGGTGTCACATGGAAGATCATGTTATCAGTGCCTTACTTATCATAAATAGAGGCTCATAACCTAGATGGAATTGGACAACCCATCGGGATGGTTGTAGTGTAGTTGGTGTGGTTGGTCTTCACCATAGGACTACACTAGTGTGCTATGAGTACATTGAGCAAGACCGATACCCGAGGATATCCGATTTGTACTGACTGGATAATTGTATAGGACCACAGTTGTTATTATGGAGGACGATCCCTTAATCCCGAAATAATATCGGACATATATTATTATTAATTATTTCTTTGATTTATCAAAGGGCAGGATCTATTCTATTAGATCGACAGACCCGGTAAGTTGGGAAATAATATTAATAATATGATATGCCGATGATTATTGACGGAATCTGTGTCCTGGTGAGTCAGGATGATGATGCCCCCTCTATAAGCTCAAAAGGTTCATCGTGCAAAACCCTGCAGGTGGATTTGATCCGGCACATTGATAATGTTGAATGGTACTAATCAAGGATCCAGAAGTTAATTAATTTAAATTGTCAGTAATTTAATTAATTAACGGGCATGCGCAATCTTAAACATGGGGGATGAACGACTCGTAATATGTGGAGCCCATATGAAAATATGGGGGTTGGTGAGGTGAGTTCAATTAAAATCCTTTAGTGGAATGGATCTTAATTAATGGATCGGGTTTGGATCCATTAGCTGTCCAAGAACCAACTCCTCCTCTTTGTCCCTGCCTTAGCCCTATATATATCCTATGAGATCAAGAAACCAAGAAAATTAATCAATCGAAGAGCCAAGACAAAAACCCCTCTCCTCTCTCCTTCTCTCTCTCGGCGGCGCAACAAAGAAGAAGAGGACGATCGCCTCGGTTCTTCTTTCATTCTACACCAAACTCCACCTGAGGCTTACAAAAGCAGGGTAGAGGAGTCCTCTACCATGCGAAGTGCTCAGGGTGGTCAAGCAAGGCGCCGGAAGCCAGCTGTAGGCGGCACAACCTACGGTTGCGCCGGCGCCGCAAGCAAGAGGAAGAGGAGGTTGCGTGGGCTTTTGTGGCTGAGAAGAAGGTTGTTTCATACCTTCTTCTTCTTCTTCATCTTCCTCTCAAGGTGTAATGCTGATCCGGAGGGCTTGGATCCATCTCTGGTGGACGACGGCGCAACGGGAGGGGAAGAGGTGGCCGGCGGCGCAAACCCTAGGGACTAGGGTTTTCGGCCGGTTGGAGAAGTGGATTGTTTGGAGCACTTGGTGATCTCGGATCATGGTAGATCATCGCTCACACGACGTCCTCGAAGGGAGGGACATAAGGTAGAAGACTGCGAGGTAATCGAAAAGGTATAACCTTCTATACGCTCCTTTGTATTTCCTTATGTCATGTATGTGCCATGTTAATATGTCTTGTCATTTTATGTGTTAGAATTTATTGTTTTGCTTGCAAAATATGTTTAATAAATACTTAACTGGACCCCGACCATATGTTGGGACCGGGTGCATATTGACATGGATACGGGTTCGTAATTTTAAAATTTAATTATGTGCAGCGAAAGGTTTAGCATAAATAATTTCTCAAATTATTTTAACCACGTATCTAGCATGCAACCTTATGTTGTGGAGACATGATCATACATTTAAAATTTTGCAGAAAGTAAACTAATTTACTTAATAACTCGCGTAACTCGTAGAAAGGGACGAGATCCAACCGTAGCGTCCCTTGGAAGCTCCGCCTCTATTCGCGTCCACGCCGAGTTTTCTTCGGGATGACTTCGCAAAGCCACGAGTTTCGTGCCGACAAGAACTACTAGATTCTCAAAAGGTACGACAAGAATACCAAGAGAGAGATGAAAAACTTGTAGGACCGGTGCCGTCGATAGAGGGGGGGGGTGAATATCGGCCGTGAAAACTTCCGTAAATATTTCGTAAAACTTCTGGACTCAGAGCGTTAGTGCAGCGGAAACATAAAAATAAAATAAAAGAAAGCAAAACAGGGGACACGGCAGGTTTATTTACTTGGTTCCAAACCCCCCAGGGTCAGTACGTCCAAGGCCTATGTACTCGGCGTTGAGTCCACTAATAGTCTCCTTTCCGGAATTTCCGGAGGCGGAGAAACCCGACTTACAGTGCAATATTACAAGCAATAATAAAGAAAAATAAATACTGTAATTAATTGCAAACCAAGCAAAAATGTGAAGCTCGGCCGATCTGGACCTCCGAAGTGCCGCGCACTTCCTCCTGGAGCCTCCCGGTCGTAGAGCCTCGTCTTTAGCGCGTTGTCGTCGGTTGGAATGAATAGAATCGCAGTTGGAAAGTGTGTTGGAAGCAGAGGGGTCGAAGCCCCTTTTATAGCCCTCCTGGGGGCGCCCTGGTCGACGGGGGCGCCCCGGAAGACTCGGTCAACTCTTATCCTTGCGCCTACCTCACCGTAGGTGATAAGAACTTTGACCAGGGCACCCCGGATGACTCGGGCGCCCCCTTGAGGGCTTATCCTGTGTTCTGGCTTCGAAACAACAAAACAACTACTAATTAGGGCGCCCCGGACGCTCCGGGCGCCCTCATGGACACCTGTTCTGCACACACACACAAGTGCACATCTTCTGCACTGGCTGGGGGCGCCCCCCATGCTGGGGGCGCCCTGGCTGCTGGTTTTCAGCCTTCTACATTTGCTTGCTTTGTCTTCTTCTCTTGGTACCTGCAAGATATATATATGCAAAGCAAGTATACATGAAATATTAATCTTACGAACTTGGTTCGGACTTCGGATTGGCACGTAATCCTAGGTCGAACCGACGTAAACTCTTACCCCCGAGAAAGCGCCTTTCACCTACTCCTTTCAGGAGATGGTTGCCACCCGGTCCTTCGGGTGGACTTTTGCCTAGCCGCCCTTCGCTAGGTCTTGGATACCAAGCATCCCTTCGCTTGGTGCCTAGCAGCCCTTCGCTAGGTCTTGTTTCCCTGACAGCCCTTCGTCAGGTGCCCAGCAGCCCTTCGCTAGGACTTGTTCCCCTGACAACCCTTCGTCAGGTGCCTAGCAGCCCTTCGCTAGGACTTATTTTTCTGACAGCCCTTCGTCAGGTGCCTAGCAGCCCTTCGCTAGGTCTTTTCTTTCTGGCAACCCTTCGCCAGAGCCTAGTAGCCCTTCGCTAGGTCTTAGGGTTTCCATGCCTAGCTTAACTAGGACTTTTCTCAGGCTTAGGTTACTTCTCCTTCGCTCCCCTTTGTCTGTTCAACATATTACTGACTTAAGTACATTGTCAAACATTAAAACACATAAAGGAGAACATCATTGATGCAACTTGCACCAACAATCTCCCCCTTTTTGATGTTTGACAATAACATAAGTTAGATTGGTTTAAGGGCTAAATTGCTATCCTTGGGATAGAATAAAAGGTATTGGTTTTGGGAGAGTAAAAAATATTCTAACTGAAAAAATTCTAACTTAAGCACTCTCTCCCCCTTTGTCATGCATCAAAAAAACTTGCATCAACAATAAAAAACTTTGAATTTTTGTTTTGAAAATACTTAGTGCAATTTTGTTTTTAAAAAATTGCATAAATTTGAAAAATGCTCTAGGTTTAAAATATAAGTACTTTGAAAAGATGATTTATAAGGAGTGCAAGTACTTTTAAAAGATTATTTAAATCTCTTTTTGAAAAAGTATAAGTATATTTTTTGAGAAATTAAGTACTTAACAATACATTTGAAAATAATTTTTTTCAAAATTAAGAATATTGGTTTTGAATGACATAAGTACCCTTTTTTTTTTTGAAAATATTTTACTTGATTGAGTTTCTTTTCCAGTCTGACACCATCCTAGGAAACCTTGTTGACCACAAGGGCATTTCCTAGGTGTCTTGGAAAGTTTTCAAACAAGTAAATATTATGATAATATTTCACAAAGTATGTGCTGAAAAACTGTGTGAATTTTGAAGATCTAATATTTTACTTAACTTGGTCTATTTTCCAGTCTGACACTATCCTAGGAAACCTTGTTGACCACAAGGACATTTCCTAAGTGTCCTGGGAATTTTCCAACCTAAGTAACTATTAATTCAAAATCATTTCATAAGTCACACAAATTTTAACAAGTGGTATTTTGAAAAACATAGATTTTTAGTATTTTAAAAGCATGTAATTGAATAATTCTTTTAATTTGACCTCCCCCTAAACTTGACTCAGTCCTGGGAAGCTTGTTGACCACAAGTACTCTTCCTTTGAGTCTTAAGGTTTGATTCAAATCAAAGGAATTTTCTAATAATAAAAAACAGTTTAAGACTTGAAAAAAATTTGACTCAGACTCCCCCTAAATCTGACACATCCTAGGAGTCCTTTTTAGATTATGAAGTGGACCTTCCTCTGTGTCTTTAGGGTTTATCAGAATCAAAAGAACAGGTAAACATTTGATTTTTGCAATAGGTAAAATCTTTTTCGAAAAGCCACAAGTGATAACGATTAAAGCATGATTTTCGAAAAGATATTTTCAAATAATAGTAATGTTTTTAAAGTGCAGTTTAAAAAATATGAAAAGCACTCCCCCTGCATCAATGCCGTTTGACTCTATCTAAGTGCCCTAAGGAACTTTAGTGTTGTCCTAAGAGGCTTGTGTCTAATTGCGTGAGTCAATCAATTTTTGAAAACAATATACCTTTTTGAAAAATGTGTAATATATATAATCAATCAGACAAGCATTGAAATTCCATAAAAACATTATTATGTTAAAGCTCTATTTTGAAAAATATATTTTTTAGGAAAATATTCTAACAATTTTAAAAAACAATTTTGAAAAATATTTTCAATTCATTAGTCCTTACATCTCACCCATTTTTAGATATATCAAAACAACAAGCATGATTGCCTTATAGGTGTATTGTGAGATGCTTGAATCATTTTCCATTAAATTATAAATCTAAGATTTAATTGAAATTTATGTTAGATTCGAATTTGACAAAAGACAATTTGAATTTGAATTTCAGAAATTGGCTTACAGGTCTTGGCGAGGCACTAGGCCTTCTTTGGCCG
>JAGFNQ010008576.1:0-40321 GCA_024364735.1 Boesenbergia rotunda | reverse complement strand
TTAAAGGATCCGCTAAATTCCTTTCAGTGGGAATTTTCTCAATTTGTATATCATTCCTACTTATAATCTCTCTGATCAGATGATAGCGGCGAAGCACGTGTTTGGATCGCTGATGAGACCTTGGTTCCTTTGCTTGTGCAATAGCTCCATTGTTGTCGCAGTAAACCGGTATTGCTTCATCAATGGTTGGAACCACACCAAGTTCGAGACAAACTTCTTGATCCAGACTGCTTCTTTGCTGCTTCCGAAGCCGCAATATATTCCGCTTCCGTGGTAGAATCCGCTACAGTGTCTTGCTTGGAACTCTTCCAACTTATTGCGCCTCCATTCAAAGTAAATACGTATCCAGACTGAGATTTGGAGTCATCCTTATCTGTCTGGAAACTGGCATCTGTATACCCACGTATTACCATATCTCCTTCTCCATATATTAGGAACACTTCCTTAGTTCTTCTTAAGTACTTAAGGATTATCTTGACAGCCACCCAATGATCCATTCCTGGATCAGACTGGTATCTACTCGTGACGCTTAGAGCATACGATACATCGGGCCTAGTACGTAACATAGCATACATGATAGATCCTATCGCGGATGCATAAGGAATCTTATTCATGCAAATCCTCTCGTCTTCTGTGCGCGGACACATAGACTTTGAAAGGTTGATCCCATGCCTGATGGTAGGGTAACCTTTCTTGGATTCCGACATGCTAAACCTTTTTAGCACTCGGTCTATATATGTAGACTACGAAAGACCAAGCAACCGTTTTGATCTATCTCTATAGATTCTAATCCCAAGGATATAGGTTGCTTCTCCCAGGTCTTTCACGGAGAAAGTTTTGGACAACCAAATTTTAACCAACTGTAAGACTGATATATCGTTTCCTATAAGTAATATGTCATCGACATATAATACTAGGAATACGACTGCACTCCCACTAACCTTCTTGTATACACAAGGTTCGTCAGGATTTTGTGAGAAATCAAACTCTCTGATTGTCTCATCAAAACGGATGTTCCAGCTCCTGGATCCTTTCTTCAGTCCATATATGGATCACCGAAGCTTGCATATTTTGGTTTTCTCAACCGATGTGAAACCTTCAGGTTGTATCATGTATACATCCTCAAGCAGGTTTCCATTAAGGAAAGCTGTTTTCACATCCATTTTCCATATCTCATAATCATAATGAGCTGCTATGGCCAGGAGCATCCGAATGGATTTAAGCATAGCTACTGGCGAATAGGTTTCGTCATAATCAATTCCTTGTTTCTGACGATATCCTTTTCCCACTAATCTAGCCTTAAAGGTAACAACATTACCTTCCATGTCGGTTTTCTTCTTGAAAACCCACTTGCACCCAATGGGCTTAATCCCTTCAGGTGGGTTAACCAAGTCCCATACTTGATTTTCGTACATGGAATCCATTTCCGACTTCATGGCTTCAAGCCATTTGTCCTTTTCTGAACTTTTCAGAACATCTTCATAACTGATAGGTTCGTCATCGCTTATGAGTAACACGTCGTTCGATTCACTTATGAGAAATCCGTATCTCTCTGGAATATTGTGTGTCCTATCAGACCTACGAAGAGGTGGAGTTGTTTTAGGTTCAACTGATAGCTCATTATTATGAGTTGTTGGTTGTGGGTCTAGACTAGGTGTCTCTGTAATGTCTATTGGAGTTTCTTGAACTTCATCAAGTTCAATGCCACTCCTACTGTTTTCTTGTAAAAGAAATTCTTTTTCCAGAAATACAGCATGCCTTGAAACAAACACCTTTTGTTCCAAGGGATGATAGAATTGGTAACCCTTCGTTTCCTTAGGGTATCCAATAAATAGACATTTATCTGACTTAGCATCCAATTTGTTTGATACAGTCCGCTTCACATAAGCAGGACAACCCCATATTTTAAGGTGAGTTAAATGAGGTTTCTTACTATTCCACATCTCATATGGAGTAGTAGAGACTACCTTGGTCGGGACTCTGTTTAGTATGTAAACAGCTATCTTGAGCGCATGGCCCCAAAAGGATTTTGGAAGAGTTGCATGATTTATCATGGATCTAACCATGTCCATCAAGGTTCAGTTACGCCTCTCAGATACACCATTATGCTGTGGTGTATATGGCGGAGTTCATTGAGACAATATCCCATTGTCCCTAACATAATCTTGAAACTCTTGACTTAAGTATTCACCACCCCGATCGGATCGAAGTATCTTAATACTTTTGCCAAGCTGTTTCTCTACTTCATTTCTGAATTCTTTGAATTTCTCAAAAGCTTCAGATTTGTGTTTCATCAAGAACACATACCCGAATCGTGAGTGATCATCGATAAAGGTAATGAAGTAGCAATTGCCTCCTTGTGCAAGAGTTGACATTGGTCCACATACATCAGTATGTATTAGACCAAGCAATTCTCCCACTGGATTACCTTTTCCGGAAAAGGGTAATTTGGCCATCTTGCCTTTTAAGCATGATTTGAATGTATCAAATGAACCAGGTTCAAATGATTCCAGAATTCCACATCGGTGTTATTTGGTCATGCGTTTCTTACTTACATGGCCAAGATGACAATGCCACGTATAGGAGTCTATTCGATTATCTATTCATGCACGTTTGTTGCTAACTTCGATATTAAAAACGTCACCGGATAAATCTAACGTGTAGATACCATTGCACAAAGTTCCGGTCCCATAAAGAACACCATTTAAAGTTATGTAACAACAATTGTAACTAAAAGTTAAATGATAACCCTTTTCATTCAAACATGAAATAGATACAATGTTCTTTATTAACGAAGGAACAAAATAACAATTATCCAATTCTAAGAGACGTCCAGTAGGGATCTTTAGCAAATATGTTCCGATGGCAACAGCAGCAATCTTTGCTCCATTTCCAACTCGCAAATTCGATTCTCCCTTGACGAGACTTCTTCTATTCCTTAGCCCCTGTATGTCATTACATATATGTGAGCTAAACCCAGTATCAAGTACCCAGGTGTCCGAGGAAATAGAGTGACATTTAATAACGAAGATACCTGAAGAAGATGGGGCATCGGATGTCTTCTTCTTCAAGGACTCAAATTAAACCTTGCAGTTTCTTCGCCTGTGACCCTCCTTGTCGCAGTGATGGCAAGTGCCTTTTGGTGCCTTTTCAATCTTTCTGACCTTTTTCTTCCTTCCCTTATTTTGTTCTTTGGGCTTCCTCTTAGAGCCTTTCTTTGAGGAACCAACTTACAGTACCGTCTTCTGATCCTGCTTTACAGAAGGCTCTACAGTCTTCAGCAGGTTAAGCAACTCAGGAATGGTAGTCTCCAGTTTGTTCATCCGATAGTTCATCACAAACTATGAGTAACTCTTGGGCAAACAATGTAGAATTAAATCAATACTTAGTTCATGATCCATTGCAAAACCGAGTGTGCCCAGTCGCTCAATGTACCCCTACATCTTCAACACAAACTGTGAGACAGAAGTGCCTTCCTGCATCTTAGAGGTGAAGAGGAGTCTGGAGACCTCGAACCTTTCGGATCTCGCGTGCTCGTCAAATAACTCATGAAGATGGAAGATGATGGTATAGGCATCCATATGCTCATGCTGCTTTTGCAGCTCAGGTACCATAACGGCTAGCATGATGCAACTCGCAAGTTCAGAATCGGTCACATGTTTCTGATAGGCCACTAACTAGTCTGGAGTTCCATTTTCTGGAGGACGGTTGGGAAGTTGATCTTCAAGGACATAAGCAAGCTTCTTTGCCTTGAGGACTATCCTCAAGTTTCGAAGCCAGTCTAGGAAGTTTGACCCAGTCAGTTTATTGGTGTCCAAAATGGAACGCAAATTCAGAGAAGGCATGATCGATTGATTATCCTAGAAATACAAATTGAGCTTATGTGAGAAGAATGATAAAGAATACATCAACATACATTAATAAAATCCTATTTATTTTTCGAATTGAATAACCCTTTTTATCAATTCGGGAGATCGTAGGAACATCTCCAAATAGGTTGATATCCAACATAGATAAGAACAACCATGGCTGTGGCCATCAAGTTATTCTTAGCTATGAAGGTAGGTAATTATACCGATTACATATCACATATATGTAACTATCACTTTATGCTATCAACTAATTGAATGTTTGCATAAATCATTGGGTTGTTAACTCATTAACAAGTATGCACTAATATACATAGCACCCAACTGCACCTCTCTTTACATCGACGTTGGCTGTGGCACAACAAATCGATGCTCCAAGCTTAAGGCTGACACATTAATCAAGAAATAGTTTTAATATGGTTGGAGCTCATTCAACCGTTTAGTCAGGCTTGGATGTGTCCAACAACCAAAACTAAGGATTGACCTCTGACTCTAACAATATTAATCATAAACTAATTCCATGGTTTAAACATGTTGAGGTTCAAGCCGGGCATGGATGTGTCCATCAACCCAAACGAGAAACAAAACTCCGGTTCGAACCATATTAATGGAAGGTGTTGGCCTTAATATTTTGTAAGGGGTTTTGGGTCTCATCCTTTTCTTTCTAAGCACATTCATGACATCTAATTATGCCATGTACTAACGATTTCCTTAATAAAGTATGTATGTGACTTAATTTATCAAGTCTCATTACTTGAATTAGGAATCGGATTTCCTAATTCAAATTTCATACTTTATTCAAGGAATTGTTTTGGGAAATAATTTCCTAAATTGTCATAATCAATTTCGGAAATAATATGTTTAAGACTTTGATTTCTCTAAATCAAATCTTATTAAATTAAGAGACAGATTCCCTTAATTCAACCACATATTATTTTCATGAAAATCTTATTTAAGAAAACTCTATAGGAAACCATTTTCTAATTAATTTTGGAGACAATAATATGTAAGAGCATCACCTCTTAAATCAAATAAGAAAATTATCGTTTAAGAATCACCTCAAAATTTCCAAGATTTGATTACATATGGATTTATTAATTTCAACAAATTATTTTCTTTGGGTGGCTCCCCGAGGCTCAGATACCCAAAAAAAAAGGAATTTATTGTAAATCTAATTTGGTCCGCTCCCCGAGGCATAACCAAATTAAACATGACAATTTGATTCAAAATAGGAAATTAAATTACAACAACTAACTTTAAATTGGACGGCTCCCCGAGGCTCAATCCAAAATAAAGAATTTTGTTAATAATTTAAAACCAATTCGAATTTAATTATCAATTAATAATCCATAAATTTGTCTAGACTTTCTTGAAAGAAAGTGCCTAAAATTGCGAAATTTCATAATAGGATTTCAGAATAATTGTAAGTTTTTGGTATAAAGAAAACATACACATTTCCAAAATTAGAAAATTTCTAAAATAGGAAATTTCCAAAATTGGAAAGTTTCCAAAAAAATAGAAAATTTTCACAATTATCATAAAATTTCAGAAACTAGGATATTTCAAAAGTTTGCGAAATTTCATGAGGATTTCCAAACTTTGAAATTCCTAAATCTAGAATTTATCATAATTGAAAAGTTTCCATAATTGGAAAATTTTCCAAAATTGAGATCATGACAAAGTTTTCCGCAAAACAATTATATGAATATGTCGAACACTAACCGGCTCTGATACCACTGTTGGGACCGGGTGCATGTTGACATGGATACGGGTTCGTAATTTTAAAATTTAATTACGTGCAGCGGAAGGTTTAGCATAAATAATTTCTCAAATTATTTTAACCACGTATCTAGCATGCAACCTTATGTTGTGGAGACATGATCATACATTTAAAATTTTACAGAAAGTAAACTAATTTACTTAATACCTCGCGTAACTCGTAGAAAGGGATGAGATCCAACCATAGCGTCCCTTGGAAGCTCCGCCTCTATTCGCGTCCACGCCGAGTTTTCTTCGAGATGACTTTGCAATGCCACGAGTTTCGTGCCGACAAGAACTACTAGATTCTCCAAAGGCACGATAAGAATACCAAGAGAGAGATGAAAAACTAACCACCAATCGAAGAATGTAATCAAGATTCCGGGAGGAAGGAAGGAGTCGTGCCCGCTTCTTCTTCTTCTTTGGCTTCTTCTTGGTGGTGGAAGCTCACGGCAAAGGGGGAGGGCTCTAGGGCCGACGGCACTAGAAGAGGGAGAGGGAGAGAAGGAGAGGGAGTGAGGCAGAGGGAGAGAGGCTATGCGAGAATCCTTGATCTCTTGGATTTTTTTTCCAAGCCTTGCCTTGGTACCTTTATATAGTAGCCTCTTAATCGCCAAGTCTCCTCTTAACGGAATAAATTTTTCATAAGAAATTTATCTTATAAATTTTTCTATGAATTATTCCATTATGCCAAGTTTTTATTATAACTTAATTTATAATAAAAACTACCATGTCTCCCCTTTTATTATAGAAAGAAATTTTTTTATATAAATTTCTTTATCATGGTAAATCAATCCATTATTGATTTTATAAAATAAAATAAACCAATCCATGGTTCATTTTAATTTCCATGAAAATAAAATCCCTTTATATAAATTTTTTTATATAAATTTCTTTATCCATAATTTTATAAAATCCCATGGTTTATTTTATAATTTGAACCAAACAATTTGGTTCTCCCCTTTTGATGTGGCCGACCAAACAAAGAGGATGGGGACCCTCTTTGGTTGGCCAAACCCAAGCCGAATCCATACGAATTAAACTCATTTAATTCGTCCAATAAGTCTTCAAAAGACTTTGCCATTTTATGCTTCCGTTGCGTCTCTGAAAATTCAGATTCAACTTATCTCTCTTGATCGGAGAATCCAATTTTCAACTCGTTTTAAATCCCTCGGATTACTCGTAGTGCGTGTGACTAAATAGGCTTTTGATTTATGTTGGCTGTCTATAATTAACCAATTATAGAACGATCATGAGTGGTACCTAGTAGTACATCATGATCCCCAATTAATCGAAAGATCAACGGTTGACCTTAGAAATAATTCTGAAACCCTTCAGCAGCTTTAATGAATCGTGCCTCATTCCCTTCACCATCATATACCCACTTGGTTCAGGACACGGTCTATTTGTGTCAGTCCCCACTAGGCTAACTACGTCACACCTAGCCCAAGTAATGTCTTTCTCGTCCAACGGATTCTAATTACTCTCATGTTTCTGAGAGATTCATACTTGGAACATGTGATGCTCTGGCCAGAGGCTTCGAGTAACAATCCGACGATAGGCCTTGGGTATACATCTCCTCGCAAGGAGTGGTGAATCCTTTGTAGGCTGTTCAAACATCTTCGGGCACTTCGGCTTATACCCAATCATCCTGGGTCCACACCTCCTTGGAGATGCTTGCTTAAGATGTCAAAGTATAAGTCTTCATGACCAAGATGACTTGAACACCGCAAGTCAAAGGAACGTCGCACTTAAGCTGCAGTAAGAACTTCATTGACATATCTATATGTAGATTACCATATGAAGTTTTACAGCTATTCACTCCAATGAACTAGTTCCCTTAACTAGCATTCATGTTTATCTCCAGACATCCTAATGTCACCAGCCAGTGAGAATCAGCTGATTAGAGAATAACCCATGCTAGTCTCAACAGAATTGATAGTGTCCGTATTTATCAATTCATCGACTAGGGACAATTTCAATACTTCACAAATGCACATGTAGAGATAATCACTAGTTGTGAATTCATCACAAATTCTCTCATGCTGTGAATTGTATTGCGGATATTCAGTAAATGAGTTTAAGATCTCAATCAAATACACGAACATGTATACTCAAATAGTGAATATTCATTTATTAAAGTAAATGATTACAATCATAAGGTGATTGCCTTAGGACACTTCTCTCATATTACTAACACCATAAACACAAAAGCCAGCGATCAACTCGTCGCCTTTTCCACAGTCGAACGATCGGGCAAATTGCAAGGTCAATTTTGGTAATTGGCTATGTTGCAATTTGTGTTGTTCGATACGGCACGAGACGGTCGATGGGAAATGACTCTCTACTCAGATTAAATTTTTTAATTCGTAGGCATAGAGAGGTCTCTCGGATCGACTCGGTATTTGGTAGGGAAACCCGCCAAGCTATACCCAACACAGGGTTACTCTGATATCTGCTAACCATGCCCACGGCAAAATAGATATCAGGTCTTGTGCACAACATAGCATACATGAGGCTTCCTACTGCCGAAGCATAAGGAACTGCCTTATTTCCTCTATCTCCTTTGATATTTTTGGACACATCTCCTTGGGTAGAGGAACTCCATGACTGAAGAGTAGGAAACCCTTCTTGGAGTTTTCCATCCTAAAATGAGACAAGACTGTGTCAACATATGAAGCATGGGATAAGCACAATATCCTTTTCTGGCGATCCCTTATGACCTTGATCCCAAGGATGTGTCCCGCTTCTCCTATGTCCTGCATATCAAACTGCTTTGATAGCCAAACCCTTTCGTCTGATAACACTTTGACATTGTTGCTAATTAACAAAATGTCATCTATGTAAAGTACAAGAAATACTACTAAGTTTCCGTCACATCTTTTGTACACGCATGACTAATCCGAGCTTTGAGTAAATCCATATGACATGATTACATCATCAAAGCGGATGTTCCAAGACCTTGAAGCTAACTTCAATCCATAGATGGATCGATTATGCTTGCACACTAGATGCTCTTTGCCGTTTGAAATGAACCCTTCTAGTTGCTGCATGTAGATGGTCTCTACTAACTAGCATTTTATGTCATTATATTTGCATTTTTTTATCCTATCATATGTTTAAATCAGTTTATATCACATTTTACGATTAGGATATATTTTTGGAGCTTATTATAATTTTCTCTAAATTTTGGCATAATTTCATGATTTTTATAGGGAATTAAAGATTGGACCCTGAACCCAAGGCATGGTTGAACCCAAATGTTGGGTCAACCAAAAGCTGAGGCTGGGTCAACCAAATGCTGGACTGGGCTGAGGAACTGCTGGGCTGAAGTTTGGTTGAACCCAAGGGCTGAGGAGGCTGAACCGAATTGAGGGAGCTGAGTTGAATTGGACCGAACCAGAAGTCAAAACTGGGCTGAACCCAGGGCTGAACTAAGCTATGGGCTGAGGTTGAACCAGGGCTGAACCAAAAAGGCTGAGCTGGGCCGAATGGAAGGGAACCCACGCGCACACATCTACCCGGACTCGACTCAATCAGCTGGACACACACGCCGCAACCCATCTCACTCTCGATCCCCATCTCATCTTCTTCCACCCTGATCGCCCGCTCCATCTCGGGGCCTTCACTTTTTCTTCTCCACCATCTCCGGCCGGCATCCACCTCTTCTCCATCTCTTCACAGCCGCCGGCCGGAGCTCCGTCTTCACCCTATTCTCAACTTCCTGAGGCGATGGCAGAAAGGGGGATGGCACAAGGGAGGCTGACCCGACGCAATCCCTAGAGCCCGACTCCATCACCTTCTTCCTCTCCTCTTCTTCTACCCCGACTCCATCTCATCTCTTCCACCTCCACTTCTTCTCTCTTCTTTAGAACCCTAGCGCCGCAACTCATCCACCACAGCTTCCTCTTCACAGGCGACCGGCAGCTACTCACAGCCTGCGGCTAGCAGCCTTCATCAGATGCGGCAGCAGCTCATTCGATTGCGCAGCAGCTCTTCACTCTCACCATCACAACAGTTTTCCTTCGCCAGCAGTTCTTCAAATCCATTCGAGCAACCTTCATCAGATTGTGTGATTGGTTTAATGTAGTTAAATGTTGTGTGTTTTGATGATGAATGCTTGTATTGATGCTTGATTCCCCATGTTTGGATTGCACGTACTGTGATTGAATTCTTTCATGCCTACCATATGTTTGATGAATTGTCTCTTCCATTAGTTGGATTCTAATTTGAATTTTTCTTGCCTTAGATTCTTGCAATGTTTCGTTAGTTTGATCGCTATATGTTTTCTTATAGTTGTCTTTCAGTTTGATGCAATTATGTTAGGTTTCATTTGTGCTCTAGTTCCCTAAATGCTTACTTTAGGTTGCTTTTCGTTTCCTTACAAGTCTAGTTTAGATTAGATTAGATCCTCTTTACTCGCATTGTCTTCCATTAATTAGGATTAGATTTCATACGTGCTTTGCTATTTCTTTTCGTAGTCTTAGCGTTCAAATCCAAACCCCAATTTAATATCCAAAATCCAAAAGCAATAACTTGGAATCCTAGGATTATTAACCTGCCATTACATTCCTTGAGAGAGACGACTCGAGTTACTCTATACTACATTAGTTAGAGGAGTTTGATACTTTAATTGTATTTGAAACCGTAACACGACTAAAGCGTTTATCAGTCTCCTCAAGAATTTCGTTAAGGAAAGCCGTCATGACATCCATCTGTCACACCTCATAGTCCATGTGAGCTGCAATAGATAAGAGAATCCGGATCGACTTAAGCATGGCTACCGGCGAAAAGGTCTCCTCATAATCGATACCCTCTTTCTGAGTGTACCCTTTCGCAACAATCCTTGCTTTGAAAGTCTCAACCTTCCCGTCTGATCCTCTCTTTCTCTTATAGATCTACTTGCATCCAATGGCTTTTATACCATTGGGTCGTTCTACTAGCTCCCAGACATGGTTAGAATCCATTAATTGTATCTCTGAGTTCATTGCCCTTTGCCAAGAATATGCATCCTTGTCTTGGAGGGTCTCATCATAGGTCTAGGGATCCGGTTCATGTTTACCTAAGACCATGTCCGAAGACTCTCCCAATAACATGAACCTTTCAGGTTGTCTCACAACCCTCCCACTGCAACAAGGTGCTACCTGTGTTTCCTCAGCGACACACGGTGCAGTGACTTGTGGTGTGCCCTCTTGTACAATTGGTCTTAAGTTCAGAGCCTCCCCTCTTAACTCTTCAAGCACTAGTCTACACTTTGGCTTATGGTTCATCACATAGTCCTCTTCCAAGAATCTGGCATTTGTGCTGACAATTACCTTCTGATCCTTAGGACTATAGAACAGACCACCCTTCGTTCCTCTAGGATAGCCTACGAACAGACGTACCTCCGTACGAGATTCCAACTTATCAGTATCTCCCTTCAGCACATGTGTTGGACTACCCCAAATCCAAACATATCCTAGACTGGGCTTGCGCCCAGTCCATAGTTTTGTGGGTGTATGAGGGACCAGCTTAGATGGAACCAAGTTTAGTATGTACGCTGCCGTTTCCAGAGCGTATCCCCAAAACGAATCAGGTAAGTCTGAATAGCTCATTATTGACCTAACCATTCCCATAAGAATTCTATTCCTTCTTTCTGCAACTCCGTTCTGTTGGGGTATACCGGGTGCAGTTAGCTAGGACTGAATCCCATCATCTGAGAAGTAGGTCCTAAACTCTCCAAAGAGGTACTCGCCACCACGATCAGATCATAGTGTCTTGATACTCTTACCTCGATGTTTCTCCACATCAGCCTTGAATTCATTGAACTTATCAAAGAATTCAGACTTGCGGCGCATCAGGTAAATATACTCATACCTTGAATAATCGTCAATGAAAGTGACGAAATATTCAAAGCCACCTCTAGCCTAGATTGACATGGGACCACACAAATCAGAATGAATCATTTCTAACACATCTTTGACCCTATACCCCTTAGCCTTGAAAGGCCTCTTGGTCATCTAACCTTCCAAGCAAGACTCACAGGTTGGGAGTGTTGGTGCAAGTTGTATCAATGATGTTTCTCTTTAAGTGTTTTAATGTTTGACAATACACTTATGTAAGTGATACATTGAACAGACAAAGGGGAGTAAGAGAGAAGTAACCAAAGTTGAAGAAATGTCCTAGTTAACCTAGGTATTGAAACCCTAAGACATAGCGAAGGGCTGCTTGGCTCCTAGCGAAGGGCTGCCAGGTATCGAAACCCTAAGACCTAGCGATGGGCTGCTAGGCACCTAGCGAAGGGCTGCTAGGTAATGAAGACCTAGTGAAGGGCTGCTAGGCACCTAGCGAAGGGTTGCTAGGTATAGAAGACCTGGCGAAGGGCTGCTAGGCACCTGGCAAAGGACTGCTATGGAATGAAGACCTGGCGAAGGATTGCTAGGCACTTGGCGAAGGCCTGCTAGGGAATGAAGTCTTGGTCAAAGGGACTGAACAACATAGCTGAGCGATGACTAAGGACAGGAGTAGAGACGGGTCAGGGTTTGGGCATCTCGAGGTCCGGAGTTATCCGAATCTAAGTAAAAGTCCACCCGAAGGGCTGGGTGGCAACCGTCTCCTGAAAGGAGTAGGTGAAGGGCAAGTTCTCGGAGATGGGAACTTGTGCCGGTTCGACCTAGGGTTTCATAGAGATCCGAAGTCCGAACCAAGTCCGTAAGCCTAATATTGTAGGTATATTTGCTTTGTGTTTGTGTATCTTGTAGGTACCAAGAACCGGAGACAAAGCAGGTAAGTTGCTGGAAAAAGGCTGATGGGGGCGCCCCCAGTGCTGGGGGAACCTAGAGCAAGGCATAAAACCCAGTCTTGGGTTTAAACCATGATTGGGGGCTCCCGGAATGATGGGGGCGCCCGGGGTAAAGAGGAAAATGCAGTTTTCGTGAAGTAAGCAGAATAGGTGTCAAGGGGGCGCCCGGAAGGTCCGGGGCGCCCGGGTTGAAACCTATATTTGCTGTTTCAGGTTCGAAATGCAGATAAGCGCTCAGGAGGGAACCCGGGAGGTCCGGGGTGCCCTGGTCAAAGATTTTATTACCTAAAGCGAGGTAGGCGCAAGGATAAGGTTTGACCGAGTTATTAGGGGCGCCCCCGGCGTCCAAGGCACCCCAGGAGTGCTATATAAGGGGCTTCGACCCCTCTGCTTCAACAACAACTGCCATGAGCGATTCCAAGCATTCTGACCGACGACAACATGCTAGAGACGAGGCTCTACGACCGGGAGGCTCCAGGAGGAAGTGCGCGACACTTCAGAGGTCCAGATCGGCCGAGCTTCAGACTTTGTCTTGTTGGTTTGCTTTTATTTTATTCCGCACTTAAATTTATTTATCTTTTGATTGTAAACTTGCACTGTAAGTCGGGTTTCTCCTCCTCCAGAAAGTCCGGGAAGGAGACCAATAGTGGATGAGTATTCCCGTGCATAGGCCTTGGATGTACTGACCCTGGGGTGTCGGGAACCAAGTAAAAATCCCGCTGTATCCCTGTGTCTGTTTATTTTCGTTCTGCTTTACTTTTCCGCTGCACTAACGCTCTGAGTCCAGAACGACAATCGAAAGTCTTACGAAGTTTCCGAAATATTTGAACGGTCGATATTCACCCCCCCTCTATCGACGGCACCGGTCCTACAATTGGTATCAGAGCCGAGCCGCTCTTCACCGGACTAACCGCCGACGGAGCAACGACGTCAGGAGTTGAGGGGGAGCCCAGGGGTGAATCAGGTACATTTTTTATGTCTAATTTTAAATTCCATGTTATTTGTTTCACATGCAGGGACTGAGGGCACTATAAAAATCAGTGCCCTACTCGTAAGACTCGGTCTACACCACCGGCGGCAAAGGAGGTACCAGTGCCAGGAATCCGGAAAAAGTATCACATACAATGCTTCAAGTGCGGAAAATCCGGACACTACAAGAACAAATGCCCGACGAAGGTACGCAAGATTTATGTTCCAAAAATTTTTAAATTTCCTGCACTGCCTTATGATAAAGTAGTTAATTTTTCTAATAAATTAGATTTACTGCATAGTAAAATTAATATTTTGCATGATAAATTACAAAATGTGAATATAACTAAAATATCAGAAATTAATTGTTTAATTCAGAATATCAATTCAGAAATTTCTAAAATTAATACTAAAAATATTAATTCTGATAAAATTAATTATGAAAATATTAATTCTAATAAAATTAATTCTAAAAATTTTTCTGAAAATTTTAATTCAGATAAATCTGATAATTTTAATTCAGATAAATCTAATCCTAAGAATAATTCTAAATTTGAAAATCCTTTACATAATTTTAAATTCAAATTTGAAAATCCGTTGTACAACTCTAAATTCGAATTTAAAAATCTTAAGGATAATCCAGAAATTAATCCTAAAAATCTTAAGGATAATTCAGAAATTAATTTTGTAAATCTTAAGGATAATCCAGAAATTAATTCTGAAAATCTTAAGGATAATCTAAAGATTAATTTTGAATTTCTTGAAAATATTGAAAATGTATCTGAAGATGAAATTCTCCTAGATAATAACTTAACTATAGATAATCTTGAAAGTTATTACAAAATCTTAACTAATGGCCCAAATTACTCCTCCTATTTTGAGGATACTAAAAGATATAATTTTGAGGATAAGGAGGATATGGAACTATCTAAGATTAGGGCCATAGTCAACAAAAATTACAAAGGTTCAAATAAATCCGAATTGTTAGAAAAATTTGAAAAGATAGATAAAGATGAAGAAGAAATTTTTGAAATAATGAAAATGATGATTTTAAATCCAAAACTATTAATTAATCATTATAACCTTATAATTTCACATTAAATCTTAATTAACTTCAAATTAAATTCAAATTAAATTAAATTCAAATTAAATTAAATTAAATTTAAATTAAATTAAATTCAAATTACGTTTAATTAAATTAAATTAAATTCAAATTAAATTAAATTCAAATTAAGTTAAATTCAAATTAAATTAAATTAAATTCAAATTAAATTAAATTCAAATTAAATTAAATTAAATTAAACTCAAATTAAATCTTAATTAAATTCAAATTAATTTAAATTTAAATTAATTTCAAATAAAATTAAATTCAAATTCAATTAAATCGTAATTAAATCAATTAAATTTAATTAAATCATAATTAAATCAATTAAATTCAATTAAATTCAAATTAAATCTTAATTTAATTCAAATTAAATCTTAAATCTTAATTAAATTCAAATTAATTTAAATTAAATTCATTTTAAATTAAACTCAACTTAAATCTTAATTAAATTCAAATTAAATCTTAATTAAATTCAAATTAAATCTTATTTTAATTCAAATTAAATCTTAAATCGTAATTAAATTCAAATTAAATCTTAATTAAATTGAAATTAAATCTTAATTTAATTCAAATTAAATCTTAAATCGTAATTAAATTCAAATTAAATCTTAAATCTTAATTAAATTCAAATTAAATCTTAATCTTAATTCAAATTAAATTAAATTCAAATTAAATTAAGTTCAAATTAAATTTAAATTAAAAATTAAATTCAAATTAAATTAAATTAAAATTAAATTCAAATTAATTTAAATTCAATTCAATTTAAATTAAATTCAAATTAAATTAGATTAAAATTAAATTAAATTCAAATTAAATTATTTCAAATCAAATCTTACTTAAATTAACTTTATTCAAATTTAAATCTTAATTAATTTAACTTAGATCAATCCAACTAAATTAAATATGAATTAATTCATACTTATAATTAATTCAATTAGAGTTTAATTAATTCAAACTTAAATCAATTAATTTCTATTTAATTCAACTTCAATTAATACTTAAGTAACCGGAATCCAACTAAAATCTTAAATAACTAAAACTCAAACTGAAATAAAATTTTACCCAAATGGTAACAATTAAAATTAATAACATTAAATATGTCAAAGTGGGTTGACATATTCGCAGGTTCACACGACATGTATCAAATCAGAAATTTGATACATCTTTAGAAACGTAATTAAAATGATTTGAATTGTTTGACTCATGCATAATTGTCATGCCATGCATTTGCTACTTCTTTTAAATACATGACATGTCATTCATATTTAAATTTTATGCATATATTAGAACGGCTATAGGAAAAAGAATAATTGAATCTTGATCAACCTAGTATTGGGTGGCGGTGAAATAATAGTACGTTAGGGAAGCCAATTCTAATAAGGTCAAGTATACTTGGTCTCTTTAGACTGGTGAAACTAGTCGAAGCTACCGATCCAAGACCCAAATTAGTTAGACTAGAATTTTTCAAAAAGTAATTTTGAAAATGAAATTTCATTAAAAGGCTTTGTCAAGGAAAGGGTTGATGATCCAATAAGGCTACGACCAAAGAAGGCCTAGTGCCTCGCCAAGACCTGGAAGCCAATTTTTAAAATTCAAATTCAAGTTACTTCTTGTCAAATTCAAATCTAACACAAGCTTCAATTAAATCTTAAAGTTAATAATAAATTAAGAAAAATAATTCAAGCATCTCACAATACACCTATAAGGCAACCATGCTTGTTGTATTGATACATCTAAAATGGGTGAGATGTTAAGGACTAATAAATTGAAAAATATTTTTCAAAAATATTTTCCAAAATTGTTAGAATATTTTCCTAAAAATATATTTTTAAAATAATACTTCAACATAATAATGTTTGTATGGATTTCATGCTTGTTGATTGCCAATACAGTATATGCTTTCAAAAATTATTCTTTCAAAAATTGTTTGACTCACACAATTAGACACAAGCCTCTTAGGACAACACTAAAGTTCCTTAAGGCACTTAGATAGAGTCAAACAGTATCGGGTACAGGGGGAGTTCTTTTTATTTTTTTTAAATGGTTTTCAAAAACTGCACTTTAAACATTACTATCATTTGAAAAATAATTTTTGAAAACTGTGCTTTAAATCATTATTACTTATGTTTTCAAAAAGGGTTTATTTATAAAAATTATATGTTCAAAAAATTTACCAGTTTCTTTGACTTTGATAAACCCTAAAGACACAGAGGAAAGGTCCACTTCATGATCTTCAAGGACTCCTAGGATGTGTTAAATTTAGGGGAGTCTGAGTCAAAAGAAGAATTTTAGGAAATTTTTTTTGTAATTATTCATTTTTTTTGTTAAATATTTCTTTTTAATCTGAATCAAACCTTAAGACTCAGAGGAAGAGTACTTGTGGTCAACAAGCTTCCCAGGACTAAGTCAAGTTTAGGGGAAGGTCAAATTAAAGGAATTATTTAATAACATGTTTTCATATTTTCAAAATCTTGTTAAAAAGCTAAGTCTTTTAAGATACTATTATTCTACTTGTTAGAATTTGTGTGACTTGTGAAATTATTTTTTGAAATAATGTTTACTTGGGTTGGAGAATTTTCAGGACACTTAGGAAATGTCCTTGTAGTCAACAAGATTTCCTAGGATGGTGTCAGACTGGAAGATTAACCAAGTCAAGTAAAATATTGGGTCTTCAAAAGTTCACACATTTTTCAAAATCCACAAGCATATATTTTCAAAAGTACTATCATTTTTTTGCAAAATTCTATTAATATTTACCTGAGTTTGAAGAATTTTCAGGGCACTTAGGAAAATGTCCTTGTGTTTAACAAGGTTTCCTAGGATTGTGTCAGACTGGAAAAGAAACCTAGTCAAGTAAAATATTATGTTTCAAAAATTACTTATATTTTTCAAAGTCTCATCTTTTTCAAAAATAGTTAGTACTTACAAAATATGCATAACACTTATATTTTCCAAAATAGCATTCTTTCAAAAATTATACATTTTTCCAAAAGTACTTAATATTTCAAAAAATTCAATACATTTTTCATCGGTACTTATATTTTTCAAAAATTACATAATCTTTCAAAAATACATAGCATCTTTCTCAAAATTATGCATTGTTTTAAAAAAAATGCAATATATCATTCAAAATGCAATACTTTCAAAAATTTTGTACTAAGTATTTTCAAAAACAACTAAAAGTTTTCATTGTTGGTGCAAGTATTTTTCTTAAAGTTTTTTGATGTATGACAAAGGGGGAGAGGTGTGCTTAAGTTACAAAAATTTTCTCCCAAAGATCAAAAATATAGTTTCAAAACTTATATTCATTTTTTTTTATCCCAAGGATGGTAAGTTAGCCCCTTAAACCAATCTAACTTAAGTTATTGTCAAACATCAAAAAGGGGGAGATTGTTGGTGTAAGTTGCATCAATGATGTTCCTCTTTAAGTGTTTTAATGTTTGACAATACACTTAAGTAAGTGATACATTGAACAGACAAAGGGGAGTAAGGGAGAAGTAACCAAAGTTGAAGAAATGTCCTAGTTAACCTAGGTATTGAAACCCTAAGACCTAGCGAAGGGCTGCTAGGCACCTAGCGAAGGGATGCTAGGTATCGAAACCCTAAGACCTAGCGATGGGCTGCTAGACACCTAGTGAAGGGCTGCTAGGTATAGCAGCCCTAGCGAAGGGCTGCTAGGCACCTAGCGAAGGGCTACTAGGCACCAGGCGAAGGACTGCTAGGGAATGAAGACTTGGCGAAGGACTACTAGGCACCTGGCGAAGGACTGCTAGGGAATGAAGTCTTGGTCAAGACCTGGCGAAGGACTACTAAGCACCTGGCGAAGGACTGCTAGGGAATGAAGTCTTGGTCCAAGGGACTAAACAACTTAGCTGAGCGATGACTAAGGACAAGAGTAGAGACGGGTCAGGGTTTGGGTGTCTCGAGGTCCGGAGGTATCGGAAGCTAAGTAAAAGCCCACCCGAAGGGCTGGGTGGCAACCGTCTCCTGAAAGGAGTAGGTGCAGGGCAAGTTCTCTGGGATGGGAACTTGTGTCGGTTCGACCTAGGGTTTCGTGGAGATCCGAAGTCCGAACCAAGTCCGTAAGCCAAATATTGTAGGTATATTTGCTTTATGTTTGTGTATCTTGCAAGTACCAAGAACCGGAGACAAAGCAGGTAAGTTGCTGGAAAAAGGCTGATGGGGGCGCCCCCAGTGTTAGGGGCGCCCAGAGCAAGGCATAAAACCCAGTCTTGGGTTTAAACCATGATTGGGGGTGCCCGGGGTAAAGAGGAAAATGCAGTTTTCGTGAAGTAAGCAGAATAGGTGTCAAGGGGGGCGCCCGGAAGGTCCGGGGCGCCCGGGTTGAAACCTATATTTGCTGTTTCAGGTTCGAAATGCAGATAAGCGCTCAGGAGGGCGCTCGAGAGGTCCAGGGCGCCCTGGTCAAAGATTTTATCACCTGCGGCGAGTTAGGCACAAGGATAAGGTTTGACCGAGTGCTATAAAAGGGGCTTCGACCGGCGCCCCCAAGAGTGCTATAAAAGGGGCTTCGACCCCTCTGCTTCAACAACAACTGCCAAGTACCATTCTGATCATTCTGAGCGATGACAACACGCTAGAGACGAGGCTCTACGACCGGGAGGCTCCACGAGGAAGTGCGCGGCACTTCGGAGGTCCAGATCGGCCGAGCTTCAGACTTTGTCTTGTTGGTTTGCTTTTATTTTATTCCGCACTTAAATTTATTTATCTTTTTATTGTAAACTTGCACTGTAAGTCGGGTTTCTCTGCCTCCGGAAAGTCCGGGAAGGATACCAATAGTGGACGGGCGTTCCCGTGTATAGGCCTTGGCTGTACTGACCCTGGGGGGTCGGGAACCAAGTAAAAATCCCGCTGTGTCCCTGTGTCTGTTTATTTTCGTTCTGCTTTACTTTTCCGCTGCACTAACTCTCTGAGTCTAGAACGACAATCAAAAGTCTTACGACATTTCCATAATATTTGAACGGTTGATATTCACCCACCCCCTCTATCGACGGCACCAGTCCTACAGGGAGATCATCCACTACCAATGAACCCAGGGGCCCATCGACTATCAACCTCTGAATCCTACTAAGGTTAATATGACCAAGCCTAAGGTGCCAAAGATATGTCTGATTCATCTTAGAAGGTTCTTTTCTCTTATTTGAGTTAGATGATGAGCTATTTGCTTCAGTATGCATCGTGGGAGGTTTTGGTTCCAGAGTGTACAGATTGCCGACCATTGTACCCGAACAAATTATCTCTCTGTTTCTCTTAATAACAACTTTATTATCAAAAGTAACAAAATATCCATCCTTAAAAAACTTAGAAACTGAAATTAAATTCTTTCTAAATGAAGGTACATAAGGGCAATCTCTCAGAACTAACACTTTATTTCTCTCAAAAGATAAATAAAAGACTCCCACTACAACTGCTACTACTCTTGTAGCATTGCTCATGTAGACCACAATTTCTTCATCCACTAGCCGTCTGGTTTCCTGGAACCCCTGCAGAGTATTGCAGACATGGTCAGTGGCTCCTATATCTACACACCAGATACTGGTAGATAGCGCCGCTAAACATGTTTCAACGACTAAGGCTGAGGAAATACCTTTGCTTTGACGACGGTGACAATCCGTCTTCTAGTGCCCAGTTTGCTTGCACGTGAAGCACTTACCTTTCGACTTCTTCACGCCAGTCCGGGGTCCTTGCGATGCTCCTGCCTTCTTGAACCCTCCTTGTTTCTTCTTCTTCCTACCTTTCGGCTCAAAAGGAGAAACCCTTTGAGTCACTAAGGTCTTTGAGTTCTTACGAAAGAGGCCCTCTGTCGCCTAGAGTTCTCCTAGCAGTTTACCCAACGTATAATTCTTTTGTTCATATTATAGATGATCCTGAACTGCTCAAAACTCCTTGGTAGAGACTGAAGTATAATATCGACCTGGGATTCCCCATCGATTTCAGCTCCCAGTACCTCAATCTCATTGAGGTGAGCCATCATCTTTAGGACATGATCCCTTACGGGTGTCCCTTCAACCATAGTAGTTGACATCAGACTCTTCATCGCGTTTTGCCTAGTAGCTCGACCTTGGTGCCCAAAGAGGTCATTAAGGTTTAGCATCATGTCAGTAGCAGTGGGCATGGCCTGATGTAGATGTTGCAGCACATTCGACATAGATGCCAGAATGTTGCACCGCGTCATCTCATCTGCCTTCTTCCACTTCTTGTAACGCTCCCTTAACTCTTCACCAGAGTCTTCTCTAGGCTTTTCTGGGCATTCTTCAAAGAGTACAAATTTGTACTGCTCAGCAGTGAGGACAATGTCAAGGTTCCTCATCCAGTTTATGTAGTTGGTCCAGTAAGTTTATTGTCCTTAAGAATTGTTGCTAGTGGAGTAAAGGCCATTATGAAAAACCTGAGAATCACAACATACACTACTTTAGAAATCGAAAATAAATTGATTCCTCCAAGCAATTAATTTTCGAAATCAACCAACACCCCTATACACCAAGAAATTCGTATGCCACGATGGTGTGGACATATACGAATGCCTACATTCGTAAGAGGAGGTTTTACCCATCGATCTTACTATTTTGTCAACCTAACTTTTTGTCAAGTATGATCAATAGTTGGTTTCCTTCGGCTCTACAAAATAATAGCAGTGACTCCGATGGGGAGTGTTGAGGCAATCAGCTCTTAAATAATTGGAAGAACATGGTTTTGATGTGTGTGGGTAAATATGTTTAAGGTTAGAGTGTTATGTTGTATTTGATGTGTGTGATTGAGTTTGCAGGACTTGGAGAATCACACATGTTGGACATATCCGAGGGACGAGAGTCGAGGGAGGAGGACTCCAGGGGCAAGCCGGAAAGTGGACTTCAAGGGCACACGTGAAGGGTGGCATGGAGGCAAGCCAAGGGCTTGTGTGCGCATCCGAGGGACGAAAGCCAGAGGAAGATGACTTAACGGGGCGAGCCAAGGAGTGAACCTTAAGGCATACGTGAAGGACTATGTGAAGACTGGCTGGGAGTGAGTGGGCAGTCGACTGGTCAGAGGGCAGTCGACTGCGAAAACTCACAGAAGGTTTTCATGTTGGGTCCGGGTGCATGTTGACATGGATGCAGGTTCGTAATTTCAAAATTAATTACGTGCAGCAGAAGGTTTAGCATAAATAATTTCTCTAAATCATTTAACCACACATCTAAGCATGCAATTTTATCTTGTGTAGATATGATCATATATTTAAAATTTTTGCAGAAACGTAAACTAATTTACATATTACCTCGCGTAACTCGAAGGAAGGGACGAGATCGAACCGTAAGCGTCCCTTGGAAGCTCCGCCTCTATTCGCGTCCACGCCGAGTATCTTCGGGATTACTTCGCAAAGCCACGAGTATCGTGTTCTCGAGAACTACTAGATTCTCCGAGAACGCGACGAGAAAAACCACGAGAGAAGTCGGAAGACTAACCACAAAAGGATGGTCGGCTGGTGCTTCTTCTTGGGCCTGGTTGGCGCACGGCAAGAAGGGGAGAAGAGAAGGAGAGAAAGAGATGGAGAGAGCCTATGCCTTCATCTCTATGATTCACCACCCAAGCCTTGCCTTGGGTCCTTTATATAGTGGCCTCTCAACCATCAAGCCTCTCAAATATGGAATACCTTATTCCATCATGCCAAGTTTGATTCTATATCATGGTTAAAATCATATTTTAATTCATGATAAAAATCTTCTCTCCTATGGAATAAATTTTCTTATCATGGTAAATCAATCCATGATTGATTTTAATAAAATAAACCAATCCATGGTTCATTTTAATTTCCATGAAAAATAAACCAAACCTTGGTTTATTATATAAAAAATTTATATCATCCATAATTTTATAAAACAAACCACACTTGCTTTATTTTATAAATTGAACCAAAAACTTAGTTCTCTCCCTTTGTTGTGGCCGGCCAAGCAAAGATGATGGAGGCCCTCTTTGGCCGGCCCATCCAAGCCACGCCCCAATGAATTCAACTTATTTAATTCTTCTATTAAGTATTCAAAAGACTTAGCCATTTGACGCTTCCGATGCGTCTCTGAAAAATTCAGATTCGACTTATCGTTTGGCTCAACCAAACCTAATCTCTCTTGATTGGAAAATCCAATTTTCAACTCGTTTTAAATCCCTCGGATTGCTCGTAGTGCGTGTGACTAAATAGGCTTTCGATTTATGTTGGTCGTCTATAATTAATCAATTATAGAACGATCATGAGTGGCACCTAGTACATCATGATCCCCAATTAATCGAAAGATCAACGGTTGACCTCAGAAACAATTCTGAAACCCTTCAGCAGCTATAATGAATCGTGACCCATTCCCTTCAACAACTTATACCCACTTGGTTCAGGACATGGTCTATATGTGTCAGTCCCCACTAGGTTGACTACGTCACACCTAGCCCAAGTAACGTTTTCTCGTCCTACGGATTCTAATTACTCTCATGTATTTAAGAGATTCATACTTTGAACATGTCATGCTCTGGCCAGAGGCTTCGAGTAACAATCCGACGATAGGCCTTGGGTATACATCTCCTCGCAAGGAGTGGTGAATCCTTTATAGGTTGTTCAAACATCTTCGGGCACTTCAGCTTATTCCCAATCATCCTGGGTCCATACCTCATTGGAGATGCTTGCTTAAGATGTCAAAGTATAAGTCTCCATGACCAAGATGACTTGAACACTGCAAGTCAAAGGAACATCGCACTTAAGCTGCAGTAAGAACATCACTGACATATCAATATGTAGACTACCATATGAAATTTTACAGCCAGTCACTCCAATGAACTAGTTCCCTTAACTAGCATTCATGATTATCTCCGGACATCTCAATGTCACCAGCCAGTGAGAATCAGCTGATTAGAGAATAACCCATGCTAGTCTCAACAGAATTGATAGTGTTCGTATTTTATCAATTCATCGACTAGGGATAATTTCAATACTTCACAATTGCACATGTAAAAATAATCACTAGTTGTGAATTCATCACAAATTCTCTCATGTTGTGAATTGTATTGCGGATATTCAGTAAATGAGTTTAAGATCTCAATCAAATACACAAACATGTATACTCAAATAGTGAATATTCATTTATTAGAATAAATTATTACAATCATAAGGCGATTGCCTTAGGACACTTCTCTCATATCACTAACATTTCAGCCTTCTCCCAACCGACTGACCCAGAGGCAGTCGACTGGTATACCCCCGAAAACTACCCGTTGGCTAGCAATTAATGACTAGGCCAGTCGACTGCCCCAGGGTCAGTCGACTGGTGCGGGGTTGGACAGACTGTGAGTCTGTCCTATTCTCCTATAAAAGGAGGACCTTTATGCATGTGGGCGGTACGGTTCCGTACGACAACGAAGTGCTGCCCATATGAAAAGTGTTCTTTGCTTCCCCTCTCATTCTACTACATTCTGTAAAGATGAAGATTGCTACTGTACAGGTTTCTCCACCTGAAGGAGACATTTCATAGTGGAAGTGGTGTACCGCGTGGATTCTTGGATTAGTCACCCATCCGGGTGGATACCAAGTAAATTCTTGTGTTAGAATTGTTCATATTTTACTTTACAAATTATTATTTCCGTTGCACTAATGAAATTGTAGAGATCCAAAAGAAAAAGTGCTATTCACCCCCCTAGCACACCAGACGATCCATCAGTTGGTATCAAAGCCGGTTCGTTTCGGAAGAACTCACCATCAACCGAAGCAAGTACAATGGCGTTTCAAGAGGGATACTCCACCGCACGACCACCCTTCTTCAACCGGAACGACTTCTCGTATTGGAAAGGTAGAATGCAATACTATCTTATGAATGATATTGAGAATTGGATTAGTATTGTAGATGATTTCGAGGCACCTGTCGATGAAAGAGGAGAACCGACACCGATGAGATCCTGGTCGAAGGAAGTAATGAAGAGGCCGCAGTCCAATGCCAAGGCCACCACTACACTGCAGTGCAGGCTCTCAAAGGAGCAACTGAACAAGGTGGGGCCATTCAAGAGCGCCAAGGAACTGTGGGATAAATTGGTGGAATTGAACAAAGGGTCAAACGAGTCCAGAAGAGCAAAGAAGGACTTGCTAGTGGCCCAACTCCAATCCCTCTCCATGAAGAGCAATGAGACTGTCAGCCACCTACATGGAAGGGTGAAGGAAGTAATCAATGAGCTCCACGTGATTGGATAAAAGATCGAGAACCGAGATCTTGTCAAGTACGTCCTACAAGCCTTCCCGAGAACCACCTTTTGGGCATCGATGGTGGATGCCTACAAAGTATCAAGGGATTTATCTATAATTAAATTAGATGACTTAGTTTGTGAATTCGAACTGCACGAACAAGCTAACGCTTCGGCCAAAGTGAAGGGTATTACTTTTATTGAAGAAAAGGAGAAAAAGAAGAGGAAGGAGAAGAAGAAGGTGATCTACTCCTCCTCATCTGACTCAGAGGAGTCCAGTGCCTCCTTGGATAGCGATCAAGAGGCTTTTATGGTAAGAAAATTTCGTAGAGCTTTCGAAAGTTTTTCTAACAAATCCTATGATAGGAAAGTCCAAAGGTAAGGGTAAGACCAAGGACATCATCTGCTACAACTGCCACCAAGAGGGACACATGAAGAACGAGTGTCCTCAACTCAAGAGAAGAGATGATAAGAAGGAGGAGAAGAAGAAAGGTGACAAGAAGAGGTCGAAAGGAAAGGAGAAGGGTGCCACCATCCTCAAGGCAACCTGGGATGATCCATCATCCTCAGAGAAAGAAGAAGAGCAAGTTTCCCATTTTGCTCTTATGGCACAGGATCACTCAGACTCATCAGATGATGAAAGAAGCTCAAGCAGTGAAGATGAGAGCACTTCTTCATCATCATCCGAGTCAGAAGCATCGGTAAGTGAGGTATACCACTTACCCTCCTCTACTTTAGTTAAGATCATTTCTAGTACTAACATGGACTTAGCTAAAGCTAGAAGTAGGATTAAGGATCTAAAAGATGAGATTGCCATGCTTAGAGTAGAATCTATCAAACTTAAGGAAGAATTACATACTAGTTCTCTTACATCACATGCTTCATGTCTTGAAAATGAAAATGGGGAACTAAGGAAAAAGGTAGATGACCTCACAAAGGCCCTTAAGAAATTTCAAGTAGGCTCTAGTAACCTAGATATGATAATTAACTGTCAAAGGGCCGTATATAACAAGGCCGGTTTGGGATATAGGCCAAAGACAAAGGAAGTGACCTTTGTATCACTCACAGGTAAGATTGGTGCATCTAGGAAAACAGGGGTTAAGGGAAACACCAAGAGGGCACGGGTACCTAAGAGATTTTTAAATGATGCTTATGGATCAAGTTAAGATTTGGGTACCAAAAAAGTATGTTTTTCATGTTGTATAGGTAATGGTGAACGAGGCCCCAACTATGTGGATATTAGATAGTGGATGCTCAAGACACATGACCGGGAATGTGAGTATGTTCACTACTATTAGCTACATAAGAGAAGGGACGGTCTCTTTTAGAAATAGTGGAAAATTGAGGATTATTGGTAGGGGCACAATTGAGGTATCTTCCACGATCTCTATACATAAGGTACTCCTAATTAAAGATATGAAGTTCAACTTACTTAGTGTGAGTCAGTTATGCGATGCTAGTTTTAAAGTTGAATTTCATACTAGGAAATGCATAATTAAACATAATGAATCAAATAATGTCATATTGGAAGGGTTTAGAGAGGTAAATTTATATTATCTTGATCTTACTTATGCTCCTAACAATGTTGCTAAGTGTTTCATGTCTAAAGAAGAAGAAGGGTGGTTGTGGCACCGGAGGCTTGGACATGTTAACATGAGAAGCATTGTGAGAGTGGCTAAGGAAGAGTTGGTGAAAGGGCTACTAATGATCAAGTATCAGAAGACCAAATTGTGTGATGCATGCCAAGAGGGTAAGCAATCAAAATCATCACACAAAGATAAAACCCTAACCACTACTACTTTACCATTAGAACTATTGCATATAGATCTATTTGATTGCCATAGTACTCCCTCACTTGTAGGGAGTAAATATTGTTTAGTGATAGTAGATGACTTTTCTAGGTTTACTTGGGTTTTCTTCATGAAACATAAGGACGATACCCTAGAAATATTCATAGGATTTAGTAAAAGGGTAGAGAATGAAAAACATCTCAAAATAAACCGAATTAGGAGAGACCACGGTGGGGAGTTCCAAAATGCAAGCTTCACACAATTTTGTGTTGAAAATGGATACAAGCATGAATTTTCATGCCCAAGGACTCCTCAACAAAATGGGGTAGTTGAGAGGAGAAACTGAGCCCTACAAGAAGCTGCTAAGACTATGCTTAATGCATATTCTCTTCCTAGCTACTTTTGGGCCGAAGCGGTTAACACCGCTTGCTATATCCAAAATCGGGTGTTGGTACATATGTTTATAGGAAAAACACCCTTTGAATTATGGAATGAGAGAGTACCACAAGTCCACTACTTTACGGTCTTTGGATATAAAGTCTATATCCTAAATACCAAAGATGACCTAAGGAAGTTTGAGTCAAAAGCCGATGAAGGAATTCTAGTAGGGTACTCATTAACTAGTAGGGGTTATAGAGTTTACAACAAGAGGAAAAAAGTGATTCAGGTGTCCTCAAATGTTAAATTTGATGAAACAATAAAAACCTACCCTAGAAAAGCCTCAATTGATAAGGATATAGAAGAGGTCCAACCCCTTCCCAAAGAATCCAAGACCTACATTTGGAGGGCAATGATCAAGGGGGAGTAAGAAGTATCCTAGAGGATGAGGAAGAAGGAGTCAATGAACCCACAACCTCTAGGCCCTTGAGACATCACCATGATCACCCTATTGACCAAATAGTAGGTGATGTAACTCAAGGAGTAAGGACTAGGTCTTATTTTAGCGATCAAACTAGTCAAATAGCTCTAATCTCTCAATTAGAACCCAAGTGCATTGATGAAGCATTGGGAGATGTAGATTGGGTCTTAGCCATGCAAGAAGAGCTAAATCAATTTGAGAGGAGTGAAGTTTGGGAGTTGGTTCCTAGGCCCAATGATTGCACCATTGTAACCACAAGATGGGTCTTTAGGAACAAGCTAGATGACCAAGGCAAAATCACTAGGAACAAGGCTAGATTGGTTGCTAGGGTATTTAACCAAGTTGATGGATTGTATTAAGATGAGACTTATGCCCTCGTAGCTAGACTAGAATCTATTAGAATTCTACAAGCCTATGCCGCTCACATGGGTTTCACACTTCACCAAATGGATGTGAAGTCGGCATTCCTTAATGGGATCATTAAGGAAGAGGTTTATGTAGAACAACTCCCCGGGTTTGAGGACCCTAATTATCCAAGACACATTTACAAATTAAGAAAAGCCCTATATGGATTGAAACAAGCTCCCCGGGCTTGGTATGAAAGGCTTTCTTCATTTCTAGTGTCTAAGGGGTTTAGGAGAGGAACAATTGACCCTACTTTGTTCCTAAAATCTAAGGATAAGGACATATTTGTTGCCCAAGTTTATGTAGACGATATCATTTTTACGTCAACAAACAATGACTTCTTACAAGAATTCATCAAGTGTATGGAAGACGAATTTGAGATGAGTCTTGTAGGATAGTTAACCTTCTTTTTAGGCCTTCAAGTTAAGCAAACTAATGAAGGGACACATGTTTTTCAAATCAAATATGCTAAAGAAATGTTAAGATAGCATCTACCCCCATAAGAACCAATGTGAAAATGGATAGTGACCTTGAAGGGAAAATTGTAGACTCTAAGCAATATAGAAGCATGATTGGTAACTTACTATACCTAACTGCTAGTAGATCCGATATGTAGGACCGATGCCGTCGATAGAGGGGGGGGGGTGAAAATCAACCGTTGAAAACTCTTCGGAAACATCGTAAGACTTTAGTTCGTACTGGACTCAAAGCGTTAATGCAGCGGAAAATGTAAAATAGAAAAAGAACTAAGGACACCGCGGGATTTATTTACTTGGTTCCCAACCCCCCATGGTCAGTACGTCCAAGGCCTATGTACTCTGTGTGAGTCCACTATTGGTCTCCTTTCCGAAATTTCTGGAGGCGGAGAAAACTCGTCTTACAGTGTAGAGTTACAAGCAATAATATTGAAAGTTAAGTACGGAACAAATAAAAGCAAACCGAACAAGAATCTGAAACTCGGCCGATCTGGACCTCCGAAGTGCTGCGCACTTCCTCCTGGAGCCTCCCGGTCATAGAGCCTCGTCTTTAAAGTGTTGTCGTCGGTCAGAATGCTTAGAATCACTTTCAGCAGTTATGTTTGAAGCACAGGGGTCGAAGCCCCTTTTATAGCACTCCTGGGGGCGCCCTGGACGTCAGGGGCGCCCCAAAAAACTCGGTCAAACCTTATCCTTGCGCCAACCTCGCCGCAGCTGATAAAATCTCTGACCAGGGCTCCCCGGACTTTTCGGGCGCCCTCGTGAAGGCTTATCTGTGTTTCAAACTCGAAACAGCAAATACAACTTTCATCTTGGGCGCCCCGGACCTTCCGGGCGCCCTCATAGTAGCCTATTCTACTTATCACCCGAAACTGCACTTCTCTTCTTTGTCTTGGGCGCCTTGACCATCATGCCTCTTAACCCATTACTGGGTTTTATGAACTGCTCAGGGCGCCCCCAACAGTGGGGGCGCCTGGATTAGCTATTTTCCAGCTTTTCGCCTGCTTTGTCTCCGGTTCTTGGTACCTGCAAGATACACAAACACAAAGCACATATATATACAATATTAAGCTTAAGGACTTGGTTCGGACTTCGGATTTGCACGAAACCCTAGGTAAAACCGGTGCAAATTCCCACCCCCGAGAATGTGCCTTTCACCTACTCCATTCAGGAGACGGTTGCCACCCAGTCCTTCGAGTGGACTTTTGCCCAACAACCCTTCGCCAGGTGCCTAGCAGCCTTTTGCTAAGTCTTCACTGCCTAGCAGCCCTTCGCTAGGTGCCTAGCAGTCCTTTGCCAGGTCTTCTACGCCTAGCAGCCCTTCGCTAGGTGCCTAGCAGTCCTTCGCCAGGTCTTCTACGCCTAGCAGCCCTTCGCTAGGTGCCTAGCAGTCCTTCACTAGGTCTTCGATGCCCAGCAGCCCTTCACCAAGTCTTAGGGTTTCGATGCCTAGCAGCCCTTCGCTAGGTGCCCAGAAGGCCTTCGCCAAGTCTTAAGGTTTCGATGCCAAGCAGCCCTTCGCTAGATGCCCAGCTGACCTTCGCCAGGACTTAGGGTTTCGATGCCTAGGATGCCAAGATTCACTAGGACTTTGGTCCACTTTGTTACTTCTCTCGTAACACCCCTTTGTCTGTTTAATGTATCATTGACTTAAGTCTATTGTCAAACATTAAAACACTTAGTGGAGGACATCTGTAACGCCCGCTTTTTTTTTCTTTTCATAAGCGGCATTACGTTAACATACTTAGGGCATGTAGACATCCTAAGGCAGCGGAATAACTTTACGACTTACTCATACATGCCCTACTACCATCCCTAACATCATGACATGGGAACTTGGCATATTAACTTTATACTTAGCATCATATCATGTCATACTTAGCATCATGACATAGAGTCACATTCAAGCACATAAATAGTAAAGGTAAAGTTCTATCATAAGACGAGCAAACATATTGCTTCTTGGCCAAGTCACTATCACACACATGCTTTATTGCCCTCCTGCTTGTAACGCCCCAAAATATCCATTTTTAGTTCTTAAAGTCCTTAGAATTATTTAGAAATGGTTTAGAAATGTTCTAGATATTTTTAGGAATTTTTAGAGTATTTTTATGGAATTTTCCGAGTCCGTTTGGTATTTTTGGAAAAAGAAAAAAAAAATGGAAAAATGGAAAAAACCAATTAAGTGCAGCGGGTGGATCGAACCTGCGACCACCGCGAGACCACACAAGCGCGCAACCGGCTGGGCTAGAGGTATCAAGCACAGCAAAGGGTGGAGAGACTTATATTTAAGGGGTAGTAAGGTCGATCCGCCCCATAGGTATAAATAGATAATTAAAGAGAGAAGTTTTATTTCTCTCCTCTCCAAACCCTCACCATCCGCCGACCCCTCTCCCTCTCCTCTCTTGGGCGACGCCGACCAACATCAAGGCCAAGAGGGCCGGCCAAGACTCTTCTCCAAGAGATAATTCTATATTCAGGATCCCCGCGGCAAGAGGAACGCGTAGACGTGAAGAATTCTCCGAGAACTCAAGTTTCTTCCGAGCCCTATACGTTAATCTTGGTTGTAAGTCCAAGATATCAATGTAAGTACTGCTCACCTGCAGTAAGAGGCGGTTTTTCCGCGAGAATTTCCTTTAAAAGTTTTTAGAAGAGATATTTCCTTTTTGTTTGAGTTTTTGCATGTGATCTTAGTTCATTATATGCTTATATATGTTGATTAATACCCTATGTGAGTTTAGGGTCCAAGAAAAGCTATGAGAAAAGAAAAGAAAAGATAAAGATAAGAAAAGAAAAGGCCAAGGCCTTAAGAAATCCCCAAAAGTCAAGACTTAGGGATTTTAGCACGCAAGGTGCTCCAGAAAATGCCAAGGCATTTACAGATAAGAAAGAAAAGAAAGAAAAGCTATTTTATTTTCTAAGGCCAGTACCCGGCGTCCAAGGGCGTCGTTAAAGAAATCCAGGTGTCCAATTCCAAGGTCTTGGCCCTGGTAGACCAAGGTCTGCTCTATTAGGATTGGTGGCTCGCTACCCCAACCTTTTAGGGAACGCGCATATGAGATGGTACTTACGTCTTCAGTGAATCCAAGTGATTATTACTTTCAAGTATATGCTTTAGCAAAGTTTCGAAAGTTTAAGAAAGTTTTCAAAAGTTAAAGAATAGCTAAAGTTTCAAGTTGAGCCAAGAAAAGTAAATTGAGATTTATTATTGCTTGAGTATGCATGTTTTGAGTTATACATGTTCTTAGTTTTCTTTCGAGCATATTAGCATCTCATATGATTTTCATATTGTTCTAGAAGCATGTTTGCACATTTCGAGATTTTGTGAGCTAGATAGTACTTACTAAGCTTTTTGCTTACTAGATGCATTTCCTCTTATTGCAGATAAAGGTAAAGGCAAGCAATTCTGAAGGAAGGCGACGAGGCGGTGCTGAGAAAAGTGTGTGTGGTGGCTGATTATGGAGAGATCTTTGGCGCAAGACAATTTAGCTATTAATTCACAATGTTATAGATCATTTGAATTTCAAGTTCTTGCTTTATAAAGTTTAGCGAACATTTGAGTTTTGGACAGTTTTACATGCTCAATTTCTTAGAGTAAAGATTTCATGTCATTTCATTTAGCTTATATATTCTTATGCTTGCATTGGATGAGTGGAAATGTGAGTAGATGGAGATATTGATACTTTGTTAGGAAAATAGACACATGTGCCAAGATAGTATCAAATTCTCTTTGAATTAAGTTTTATTGCTTATAAATGTTTAGAAAAGTTGCATTCACATTTCATAATGCTTTAGCAAGGTCATAGAACATGTATTTGGTGTTATGAATGTATAGAAGTCAAGATTGGTACAAACTTTAGTGTTAAAGTTCATATATCTTGAATAGTTTATTTTCTTCCGCAAAAGTCCAAATTTCAAGTTTATGGATTCGTTTTGATTGGCTAAACTCATTAGAAAACTGTCATAGAGTGTAGAAATGGTGTCATGATTCCATATGGCTCGAAATTATAGGTTTGGAGGAGCTGTGAAGTAACTGGCCGAAACCTGAGTTTCGAATTACAGGCCTATCAGTCGACTGATACAGTATCAGTCGACTGATACCTGCAGTTTGAGTTGGGCGAGGCAAGCTTCAAGTGTACCAATTGCGAGCTTTTGAGATAGTAAGTGTGATATGTTAATATGCATGATTGCTTAAGTTAGAATATGATTGTTAGATGAATTTAAAAGTTTAAAAAAAAAAAGATTTCCGCATTTTTAGTCATGTATCTAAAGTCGAGAAGTAGAGAGAAAGTAACGATCCGTCTAAGACAGGAGAAGGCGGGTCGCTACAGGTGGTATCAGAGCAGTTCCCATTCTCCAGCATCACACACACATCAGCATCAACCTTGCCGTCTTCAAGTAAGAAAGCTTTAAGTTTCAGTTTTTCTATTGCTCCTTTACTTAACTTCAGTATAGAGAAATGCTTAAGTACTTACTCATATGTGCATAGAACAAGGAAGCATGTTTAATACCTTAGTACCACGGAATCATGTTTAATCCCTAGAATGGATATTAGAGAAATGCTTAAGTACTTACTTGATTTGCCCAAAAGTAAGTTTTGGGATTATGGCACGCATGGTGCTTGATAAAAGTTTTGAGTAAGACCAAGGTCTTACTAAGCCCTAGAACGAGTTCTAGGATAAGAAATGAGATAAGAATCAAGACCAAGGTCTTGTTATATCCTAAAGCAAGTTTGGGAAATTACCATTAAGTGTTAAGTTATACATTTGAGGACGTCCTAGAAAGGCCCAAAACGAGGAGCAAGCTCCTAGAGGGCAAGAGGCAACAGAGTCAGTACCCCCACCAAATCTCTTAGACGTGGTGGCTCAGTTACAAGACAGTTAGCAGAACAACAGCAAGTTATTGCCACTAGGATGGCTAACCAGCAGGTCGTTATTATTACCTCGCCAGTGGCGAATGTAGTGGCACCAGTTGTGATCGAAGACCCATCGATTACATCTGTAGTTCGGCAAGGGGAGTAAGGCAAGAAGCGTACCTCATTCAGTAGGAGAAACTGAAGCCAGGGAACTTCCCAGGCACAAGCAAACCATGGGATGCTTAAGCATGGTTCAAAACGTTGGAAAGAATAGTAGGGCTACTGGACTGGCATGAGGTAGAGAAGATAAAGTGTGCATCTTTCTGCCTTACGGGAGATGCTAGAATATAGTGGAAGAGAGTCAAGGCCAAGAGAAATGTCAGCCAGATGACATGGGCCGACTTCGAGACTGAGTTCTTCGAAGAATACTTTCACATGCAAGTAACCAACAAGCATTACGATGAATTCACGGAGTTCAGACAAGGAGAACTATCCGTGGATGAAGCAGTGAAGATGTTTAAGCGGTTAGCTCATCTGTGCCCAGAGCTAGTTAGCAAGAAAAAGAGATAGTTAGGCTAATGCTCAAGATGTTAAGGCCTGAGATAGCGTTGAAGGGGGCTAGCGGTGTTAAGAGGCTGCAAACCTCCGAGAACTAATAAGTAGTGCTTTGATCACTGAGCACTACTTAAACAGTATAAAGGCCACCAGAAAGGTTGAACGATGAAGTTCTTAACAACCTTACCGTCAGGGGAAGTAATGGCCTCTACTGAGAGGCTAAGGGCAGTATCAATCTAGATTTCCAACCGAGAGCTCTACAGTGACTTGTTAGTCCTTGAGATGAAGGATTACGATGTCATTTTAGGAATGGACTTCTTGAGCAAGTATAATGCTTCTATAGACTGCCGCAAGAAAAAGTCAAGTTCACACCAGAAGCAGAACCTTCGTTGAGTTTATTGGAGACCCAAGGAGAAAGATAAATAGGTTCCTACCTACCTTACAAGCTCAGAGAATGTCAGAGAAGGGGTGCTCTGGTTTCTAGCTCATATAGTGGATGCGAGTCAAGGAGAAGGATTGAAGAGAGAAGAAGTGAGGGTAGTCTGTGACTATCCTGAGGTGTTTCCTGAAGAGTTACCAGGACTCCCTCCCAATCGGGAAATTGAGTTTGAAATTGAGTTGGCCCCAGGAACCAACCCAATTTCGAAGGCACCTTATCGCATGGCACCAGCAGAACTGAAAGAATTACAAGAACAATTGCAAGAGCTGCTTGACAAGGGTTTCATCCGCCCTAGTCATTCACCTTGGGGAGCTCCTGTACTTTTCGTCAAGAAGAAGGATGGGTCTATGCGTCTGTGCATAGACTACAGAGCTCTGAACAAGGTAACCATCAAGAACAAGTACCCCCTTCCTAGAATAGATGATTTATTTGATCACTCAAAGGGGCTACAGTGTTCTCAAGATAGATCTGCGATCTGGTATCATCAGCTAAAGTTAAGGAGTGACATCCCAGGACGGCTTCAGGACAAGATACGGCCACTATGAATTTGTAGTAATGCCTTTTGGAGTAACCAATGCTCCAGCAGTCTTCATGGAGCTGATGAACCACATCTTCAGGGAGTATCTCGATAAATTCGTCATTGTATTTATTGATGATATTCTCATATACTCACAGACTCCAGAGGACCATGCTACACACTTGAGGATAGTGCTGCAGATCCTTCAGCAGGAGAAGCTCTATGCAAAATTCTCAAAGTGTGAGTTTTGGCTAGATCAGGTGACCTTCCTAGGTCACATTGTATCCAAAGAAGGCATTCAAGTTGATCCAGCCAAGATAGAAGCAGTCAGCAACTGGTGTAGACCCAAGATGCCAGTGAGATCAGAAGCTTCTTAGGCCTGGCAGGATATTACAGAAAATTTATGGAGGACTTTTCCAGATAGCCTCTCCACTCACAGCCTGACCAGAAAGAACAGAAGTTTGATGGTCAGATAAATGCGAGCACAGTTTTCTAGAACTGAAGAAAGATTGACTAGTGCTCCCATCCTGACTGTTCCAGAGAGTGACAAGGCCTTTGACATCTACAGTGATGCATCCAAGATGGGCCTTGGAGCTGTCCTCATGCAAGACGGTAAAGTAATAGCATATGCCTCCAGACAGCTCAAGGACTACGAGAAGAATTACCCTACCCACGACCTTGAGCTAGCAGCTGTGGTTTTCGCACTGAAGCTCTGGAGACACTACCTGTATGGAGTGCAGTGCAGAATCTTCACGACCATCAGAGTTTGAAGTACTTCTTCACTCAGAAAGATCTGAATATGAGGCAGCGCAGGTGGCTAGAGTTGGTCAAAGATTATGACTGTGAAATCCTCTACCACCCAGGTAAAGCTAATAAAGTGGCAGATGCACTGAGCAGAAAATCCTGTGCGCACTGATGTCCTTATCATCACTGTCTCTACCACTTCAGAAAGAATAAAGGATTTTGGAGTCGAGGTAATAATTGGGCACTTTCTGCATTGACCCTAGAGTCAACCCTGCTTAAGATTACAAGAAAAGCAAGATCAAGACCCAGAGATCCAGAAGATCAAGCAGGGGATCCAAGAGGCAGAAAATTCAGAGTTTCGAGTATCAGATAGTGGCATACTCTATTTTGGAGACCGCCTTTGCGTCCCCAATGATGAGGAACTAAGAAAGAATATTCTAGAGAGGCCCACAGTACCCCATACTCTATGCATCCTGGTTCTACCAAGATGTATCAAGATTTAAAGAAAGATTCTGGTGGTCTGGACTCAAGCGAGATGTGCCAGATATATCAGTACCTGCTTGACCTGCCAGAGAGTCAAGCAGAGCACCAGAGACCAGGAGGAGTTCTACAGCCACTTCCCATTCCAGAGTGGAAGTGGGAAGAAATATCCATGGACTTTATCACAGGTCTTCCAAGAACCACCCATGGACACGATGCAATATGGGTGATAGTGGACAGATTGACCAAGTCTGCCCACTTCCTAGCCATCAAGTTATCGCATTCGGTAGAGCAATTAGCACAGCTGTACGTGAAAGAAGTAATCAGGCTTCACGGAGTCCCGAAGTCGATCGTTTCTGACAGAGATGGGCGATTCATCTCCCATTTTTGGAGGTGTGTTCAGGACGCCCTAGGCACCAAACTTCAGTTCAGCACAGCCTTCCATCCCCAGACAGATGGACAAACGGAGAGAGTAAATCAGATTTTAGAAGACATGCTCAGGGCTTGTGCGTTGGACTTTAAGGGTAGTTGGTGCAAATTTCTGTGCTTAGCTGAGTTTGCCTACAACAATAGCTATCAGGCCACCATCAGGATGCCACCTTATGAGGCATTGTATGGCAGGAAATGTAGATCACCCATATGTTGGCAAGAAGCTGGTGAGAGAAGGAGATGGAGTCAGAACTAGGCAGCCAGACTGAGCTTATAGATGAGACCACTCAGGCTATCCAGACGATCCGCCAGAGGATTGAGACTGCTCAGAGTAGACAGAAAAGTTATGCTGACACACGCGTAGGCCACTTGAATTCCAAGTTGGAGATTCAGTATTTCTCAAGGTCGCTCCATGAAGGGAGTGGTGAGATTTGGCAAGAAGGGCAAGCTAAGTCCTCGCTACATAGGACCCTATGAGATTATAAAGAGAGTTGGGAAGGTAGCCTATGAGCTGGACTTACCAGAGGATATGTCAGCTATCCACAGTACATTCATGTCTCCATGCTAAAGAAGTGTGTTCACGACCCTAGCCAAGTGATTCAGCCTCAGTCAGTACAGATTCAAGAAGATCTTAGCTATGAGAGCAGACCGACACAAATAGTGGACAAAGCAGTTAAAAGATTAAGAAACAAAGAAGTGACACTAGTGAAGGTCATCTGGCAGAATCAAAAGCATGAAGAGGCTACTTGGGAACGTGAGGACAGCATGAGAGAGAGATATCCAGAATTATTCTAAGTTCGAGGACGAACTTTTTATAAGGTATGGGGGATTGTAACGCCCCAAAATTTCCATTTTTAGTTCTTAAAGTCCTTAGAATTATTTAGAAATGGTTTAGAAATGTTCTAGATATTTTTAGGAATTTTTAGAGTATTTTTATGGAATTTTCCGAGTCCGTTTGGTATTTTTGGAAAAAAAAAAAGGAAAAATGGAAAAAACCAATTAAGTGCAGCGGGTGGATCGAACCCGCGACCACCGCGAGACCACACAAGCGCGCAACCGCTGGGCTAGGGTATCAAGCACAGCAAAGGTGGAGAGACTTATATTTAAGGGGTAGTTAGGTCGATCCGCCCCATAGGTATAAATAGATAATTAAAGAGAGAAGTTTTATTTCTCTCCTCTCCAAACCCTCCCATCCGCTGACCCCTCTCCCTCTCCTCTCTTGGGCGACGCCGACCAACATCAAGGCCAAGAGGGCCGGCCAAGACTCTTCTCCAAGAGATAATTCTATATTCGGGATCCCCGCGCAAGAGGAACGGTAGACGTGAAGAATTCTCCGAGATCTCAAGTTTCTTCCGAGCCTATACGTTAATCTTGGTTGTAAGTCCAAGATATCAATGTAAGTACTGCTCACCTGCAGTAAGAGGCGGTTTTTCCGCGAGAATTTCCTTTAAAAGTTTTTAGAAGAGATATTTCCTTTTTGTTTGAGTTTTTGCATGTGATCTTAGTTCATTATATGCTTATATATGTTGATTAATACCCTATGTGAGTTTAGGGTCCAAGAAAAGCTATGAGAAAAGAAAAGAAAAATAAAATAAGAAAAGAAAAGGCCAAGGCCTTAAGAAATCCCCAAAAGTCAAGACTTAGGGATTTTAGCACGCAAGGTGCTCCAGAAAATGCCAAGGCATTTATAGATAAGAAAGAAAAGAAAGAAAAGCTATTTTATTTTCTAAGGCCAGTACCCGGCGTCCAAGGGCGTCGTTAAAGAAATTCAGGTGTCCAATTCCAAGGTATTGGCCCTGGTAGACCAAGGTCTGCTCTATTAGGATTGGTGGCTCGTTACCCCAACCTTTTAGGGAACGCGCATATGAGATGGTACTTACGTCTTCAGTGGATCCAAGTGATTATTACTTTCAAGTATATGCTTTAGCAAAGTTTCGAAAGTTTAAGAAAGTTTTCAAAAGTTAAAGAATAGCTAAAGTTTCAAGTTGAGCCAAGAAAAGTAAATTGAGATTTATTATTGCTTGAGTATGCATGTTTTGAGTTATACATGTTCTTAGTTTTCTTTCGAGCATATTAGCATCTCATATGATTTTCATATTGTTCTAGAAGCATGTTTGCACATTTCGAGATTTTGTGAGCTAGATAGTACTTACTAAGCTTTTTGCTTACTAGATGCATTTCCTCTTATTGCAGATAAAGGTAAAGGCAAGCAATTCTGAAGGAAGGCGACGAGGCGGTGCTGAGAAAAGTGTGTGTGGTGGCTGATTATGGAGAGATCTTTGGCGCAAGACAATTTAGCTATTAATTCACAATGTTATAGATCATTTGAATTTCAAGTTCTTGCTTTATAAAGTTTAGCGAACATTTGAGTTTTGGACAGTTTTACATGCTCAATTTCTTAGAATAAAGATTTCATGTCATTTCATTTAGCTTATATATTCTTATGCTTTCATTGGATGAGTGGAAATGTGAGTAGATGGAGATATTGATACTTTGTTAGGAAAATAGACACATGTGCCAAGATAGTATCAAATTCTCTTTGAATTAAGTTTTATTGTTTATAAATGTTTAGAAAAGTTGCATTCACTTTTCATAATGCTTTAGCAAGGTCATAGAACATGTATTGGTGTTATGAATGTATAGAAGCCAAGATTGGTACAAACTTTAGTGTTAAAGTTCATATATCTTGAATAGTTTATTTTTTTCCGCAAAAGTCCAAATTTCAAGTTTATGGATTCGTTTTGATTGGCTAAACTCATTAGAAAACTGTCATAGAGTGTAGAAATGGTGTCATGATTCCATATGGCTCGAAATTATAGGTTTGGAGGAGCTGTGAAGTAACTGGCCGAAACCTGAGTTTCGAATTACAGGCCTATCAGTCGACTGATACAGTATCAGTCGACTGATACCTGCAGTTTGAATTGGGCGAGGCAAGCTTCAAGTGTACCAATTGCGAGCTTTTGAGATAGTAAGTGTGATATGTTAATATGCATGATTGCTCAAGTTAGAATATGATTGTTAGATGAATTTAAAAGTTTAAAAAAAAAAGATTTCCGCATTTTTAGTCATGTATCTAAAGTCGAGAAGTAGAGAGAAAAGTAACGATCCGTCTAAGACAGGAGAAGGCGGGTCGCTACACTGCTGCTTCCTTACTGTCCCCTTGTGTGATCTGCGGTATAAGGAAATAAGACTATAAGCACACAGGCTTAGTATGACTCTTTCCTACTCACTAAAACCATTCATCACTTAATCATGAGCACATGAAACATTAACATACTTAGTGCTTTACTTAGAACATAAGCCTTTATGATCACTTAGCATACATTTAACATGACATGAACATAAACATAATCAACATTCGTAGCATGGCATAAACATAAACATAAAAACATTCATGGCATGACATAATACTTGGCATGGACATAAACTGTTAGTAATATGAGAGAAGTGTCCTAAGGCAATCGCCTTATGATGTAAACATTTATTTTAATAAATGATAATTCACTATTTGAGTATACATGATTTGTGTATTTGATTGGGATCTTAAACTCATCTACTGAATGTCCGCAATACAACTCACAGCATAAGAGAATTTGTGATGGGATCACAACTAGTGATTATCTCTAATGTGCAATTGTGAAGTATTGAAATTATCCCTAGTCGATGAATTGATAAAAATGGACACTATCAATTCTGTTGAGACTAGCATGGGTTATTCTCTAATCAGCTGATTCTCACTAGCTGGTGACATTGGGATGTCCGGAGATAAACATGGATGCTAGTTAAGGGAACTAGTTCATTGGAGTGACTAGCTGTAAGACTTCATATGGGAATCTACATGTAGATATGTCAATGAAGATCTTACTGCGGCTTAAGTGCGATGTTCCTTTGACTTGCGGTGTTCAAGTCATCTTGGTCATGGAGACTTATACTTTGACATCTTAAGCAAGCATCTCCAAGGAGGTGTGGACCCAGGATGATCGGGTATAAGCCGAAGTGCCCGAAGATGTTTGAACAGCCTACAAAGGATTCACCACTCCTTGCGAGGAGATGTATACCCAGGCCTATCGTCGGATTGTTA
>JAGFNQ010008575.1:104869-143449 GCA_024364735.1 Boesenbergia rotunda | reverse complement strand
AATCCGTGAGTGATCATCGATGAAGGTGATGAAGTAGCTATAGCCTCCTTGTGAAAGAGTTGACATTGGTCCACATACATCGGTATGTATTAGACCAAGCAATTCTCCCACTGGATTACCTTTTCCGGGAAAGGGTAATTTGGTCATCTTGCCTTTTAAGCATGATTCACATGTATCAAATGAACCGGGTTCAAATGATTCCAAAATTCCACATCGGTGTAATTCGGTCATGCGTTTCTTATTTATATGGCCAAGACGACAGTGCCACGTGTAGGAGTCTATTTGATTATCTATTCGAGCACGTTTGTTGCTTACTTCGATATTGAAAACGTCACTGGATAAATCTAACGTGTAGATGCCATTGCACAAAGTTCCATTCCCATAAAGAACGCCATTTAAAGTTATGCAACAACAATTATTACTGAAAGTTAAATGATAACCCTTTTCATTCAAACATGAAATAGATACAATGTTCTTTATTAACGAAGGAACGAAATAACAATTATCCAATTCTAAGACACGTCCAGTTGGAAGCTTTAGCAAATATGTTCCGATGGCAATAGCAGCAATCCTTGCTCCATTTCCAACGCGCAAATTCGCTTCTCCCTTGACGAGCCTTCTTCTATTCCTTAGCCCCTGTATGTCATTACATATATGTGAGCTACACCCAGTATCAAGTACCCAGGTATCTGAGGAAATAGAGTGACATTCAATAACGAAGATACCTGAAGAGGATGGGGCATCGGATGCCTTCTTCTTCACGGACTCAAGATAAATCTTGCAGTTTCTTCGCCGGTGACCTTCCTTGCCACAGTGATGGCAAGTTCCTTTTGGTTTCTTTTCAGTTTTCTTGGCCTTTTTCTTCTTCCCTTTGTTCTGTTCTTTGGCCTTCCTCTTAGAACCTTTCTTCGAGGAACCAACTAACAGTACCGCTTTTTGATCTGGCTTTACAGAAGGCTCCACAGTCTTCAGCATGTTGATCAACTCAGGAATGGTAGTCTCCAGTTTGTTTATCCGATAGTTCATCACAAATTGTGAACAACTCTTGGACAATCAACTCAGAATTAAGTCAATACTTAGTTCATGATCCATTGCAAAACCGAGTGCGCTCAGTCGCTCAATGTACCCCAACATCTTTAACACAAACTGTGAGGCAGAAGTGTCTTCCTGCATCTTAGTGGTGAAGAGGAGTCTGGAGACTTCGAACCTTTCGGATCTCGTCTGCTCTTCAAACAACTCATGAAGATGGAAGATGATGGTATTAGCATCCATATGCTCATGCTGCTTTTGCAACTCAGGTACCATAGAGGCTAGCATGATGCAACTCGCAAGTTCAGAATCGGTCACATGTTTCTGATAGGCCAACAATTGGTCTGGAGTTGCATTTTCTGGAGGATGGGTGGGAAGTTGTTCTTCAAGGACATAAGCAAGCTTCTCTGCCTTGAGGACTATCCTCAGGTTTCGAAGCCAGTCCATGTAGTTCGGCCCAGTCAGTTTATTTGTGTCCAAAATGGAACGCAAGTTCAGAGAAGACATGATCGAGTGATTATCCTAGAAATACAAATTGAGATTATGTGAGAAGATTTATTAAAGAATGTATCAACATACATGAATAAAATCCTATTTATTTTTCAAATTGAATAACCCTTATTATCAATTCGGGAGATCGTAGGAACATTTCCAAATAGGTTGATATCCAACCATAGATAAGAATCACCATGGCTGTGGCCATCAAGTTTTCCTTAGCTATGAAGGTAGGTAATTATACCGATTACATATCACATATATGTAACTATCACGTTATGCTATCAACTAATTGAATGTTTGCATAAATCATTGGGTTGTTAACTCATTAACAAGTATGCATCATATACATAGCACCCAACTGCACCTCTCTTTACATCGACCTTGGCTGTGGCACAACAAATCGATGCTCCAAGCTTAAGGCTGACCCATTAATCAAGAAATAGTTTTAATATGGTTGGAGCTCATTCAACCATTTAGTCAGGCTTGGATGTGTCCAACAACCAAAACTAAGGATTGACCTCTGACTCCATCTATATTATTCATAAACTAATTCCATGGTTTGAACATGTTAAGGTTCAAGTCGGGCATGGATGTGTCCATCAACCCAATCGAGAAACAAAACTCCGATTCTAACCATATTAATGGAAGGTGTTGGCCTTAATATTTTGTAAGGGGTTTTGGTCTCATCTTTTCCTTTTAATGCACATTCATGACATATGTCATGACTAACGATTTCCTTAATAAAGTATGTATGTGACTTAATTTATCAAGTCTCATGAATTGAATTAGGAACCGGATTTCCTTAATTCTAATTTCACAATTTATTAAAAGAATTGCTTTGGGAGACAATTTCCTAAATTGTCATAATTAATTTCGGAAATAATATGTTCAAGACTTTGATTTCTCTAAATCAAATCTTATTAAATTAAGAGACAAATCCCTTAATTCAACTACATATTATTTTCATGAAAATCTCATTTAAGAAAACTCTATAGGAAACCATTTTCCTAATTAATTTTGGAGACAACAATATGTAAGAGCATCACCTCTTAAAACATATTTTATTCATGGATTTGATTAATTACAACAAATCGTTTTCTAAGGGTGGCTCCCCGAGGCTCAGATACCCAAAGAAAAGTAAAGTGTTGTAAATCCAATTGGACGGCTCCCCGAGGCTCAATCCAAATCAAACATGACAATTTCAATTAAAATTGGGAAATTAAATTACAACATCTAACTTTAAATTGGACGGCTCCCCGAGGCTCAAACCAAAATAAAGAATTTTGTTGTCATTTTAAAAATCAATTCAAATTTAATTGTCAATTAACTGTCCATGAATTTGTCTAGACTTTCTGAAAAGAAAGTGCCCAAAATTGCGAGATTTCGAAAATAGGTTTTCAGAATAATTGTAAGTTTCTGGTACAAAGAAAACTTATATATTTCCAAAGTTGGAAAATTTCTAAAATAGAAAAATTTCCAAAATTGGAAAGTTTCCAAAGATGGGAAATTTTCACAATTATTATAAAAATTTAGAAACTAGAAAATTTCAAACGTTTGCGAAATTTCATGAGGATTTCCAAACTTTGAAATTCCTAATTCTAAAATTTATTATAATTTGAAAGTTTCCATAATTGGAAAAATTTTCCGAAATTGAGATCATGACAAAGTTTTTCACAAAACAATTATATGATTAAGTCGAACACTAACCGGCTCTGATACCACTGTTGGGACCGGGTGCATGTCGACAAGGATACGAGTTCGTAAAATTTAAAATTTTTACGTGCAGCGGAAGAGTTTAAATAAAATAATTTCCTAAATTATTTTAACTTCGTATCTAGCATGCAATCTTATAGTGTGTTGACATAATCATAAAATAAAACTTTGCGGAAAAGTAAACTAATTTACTAAGTACCTCTCGTAACTCGAAGTAAGGGACGAGATCCAACCGTAGCGTCCCTTGGAAGCTCCGCCTCTATTCGCGTCCACGCCGAGTTCTCTTCGGGATGACTTCACAAAGTCACGAGTTTTGTGCCGACGAGAACTACTAGATTCTCTATAGGCACAACTTGAAAGATCAAGAGAGGAAAGAAAGGAAACTAACCAACGAAGTAACGAAATCGAATTCCGAGAAGAGAGGAGTCGCTATCCGCTTCTTCTTCTTCGTTTTCGGGTTCTCCTTCTTCTTGTAGCTCACGGCAACACCTCAAGGGGAGGAGTTGGTTGTGCGCCGGCCCTAAGCTTCAAGTGGGCGCTGGCCCTAAGCTCCTTGTGGTAGCCGGCCCTAGGCAAGAAAGAAGAAAAGGAGAGGAGAGATTAAGAGAGAGAGGGAGAGAGTAATTAATCTCTTTATTAATTGATTGGAATAAGGGCTAGCCTTTGGTTCCTTTATATAGTAGCAACTCCTTTGCTAAGTCTCCCTCTAAACGGAATTAGTTATAAGAAATTTATCTTATAAATTTTCTTATTAATTATTCCGTTTAAACCGAGTCTTTATTATAAACTAATTTATAATAAAAACTAATTCTTCTTCTCTTTAAATTATGGAATAAATTTTATAAGAAATTTATAAACTTTCTTATTATGGATAAATCAATTCATAATTGATTAAAATAAACCAATTCATGGATTATTTTAATCTTCCATAAAAGAATAAATTTCTATAAATTTTATTTATATAAATTTCTTTATACAAATTTATTTATCCATAATTTATAAAATAAATCGCGCTAGATTTATTTTATTAATTAAACCAATTAAATTGGTTTTCTCCTTTTTATTGGCCGGCCATCAAAGAGGGGTTAACACCCTCTTTGGTCGGCCAAATCCAACCCGAACCGCCGCGAATTAAACCCATTTAATTCGCCCAAAAAGCCTTCAAAAGACTTAGCCATTTTTAGCTTCCATTGCGCCTCTGACTAGCTCAGATTCGACTTATTTCTCTTGATCGAAAAATCTAATTTTCGACTCATTTTAAATCCCTCGGATTACTCGTATTGCGTGTGACTAAATAGGCTTTCGATTTATGTTGGCCGTCTATAATTAACCCATTAATTATAGAACGATCATGAGTGGCACCTAGTAGTACATCATGATCCCCAATTAATCGAAAGATCAACGGTTTGACCTCAGAAGAAATTATTCTGAAACCCTTCAGCAGCTCTAATGAATCGTACCCCATTCCCTTCACCACCTTATACCCACTTGGTTCAGGACACGGTCTATGGTGTCAGTCCCCACTAGGCTGACTACGTCACACCTAGCCCAAGTAGTGTCTTCCTCGTCCTTTGGATTTCTAATTACTCTCATGTATTTAAGAGACTCGCACTCTTAACATGATATGCTCTGGCCAGAGGCTTTGAGTAACAATCCGACGATAGGCCTGGGTATACATCTCCTCGCAAGGAGTGGTGAATCCTTTGTAGGCTGTTCAAACATCTTCGGGCACTTCGGCTTATACCCGATCATCCTGGGTCCACACCTCCTTGGAGATGGTTGCTTAAGATGTCAAAGTATAAGTCTCCATGACCAAGACGACTTGAACACCGCAAGTCAAAGGAACATTACACTTAAGCCGCAGTAAGATCTTCATTGACATATCTACATGTAGATTCCCATATGAAGTCTTACAGCTAGTCACTCCAATGAACTAGTTCCCTTAACTAGCATCCATGTTTATCTCCGGACATCCCAATGTCACCAGCTAGTGAGAATCAACTGATTAGAGAATAACCCATGCTAGTCTCAACAGAATTGATAGTGTCCGTTTTTATCAATTCATCGACTAGGGATAATTTCAATACTTCTCAATTGCACATTAGAGATAATCACTAGTTATGATCCCATCACAAATTCTCTTATGCTGTGAGTTGTATTGCGGACTTTCAGTAGATGAGTTTAAGATCCCAATCAAATACACAAAACATGTATACTCAAATAGTGAATTATCATTTATTAAAATAAATGTTTACATCATAAGGCGATTGCCTTAGGACACTTCTCTCATATTACTAACAACCCTACTAGTTGGAGAGATGTTGATCTTTAATTAGTGATTTTGGGATACCACTAGTTTCAGTAGGTCGTTACCTTACCCGGAAACTTATGGTTAGTTTCCGTGCAGCAGTGATACGGTTATGGAATTGTTAGTCGATACTGTACATGAGAGCAAAATTTGGGGACCAAATTTTTGTTAATAGGGGAGGATGTTAAATCCGACACTTTTGGATGCGATCCAGAAAATTTTTCCAATGAAGGCATAGGGTTTCCAAGTCTCAAATCGAAGTAGAGGGTTAAACCTCTTTAAACCCTAAGTTTGAGGGGCCTTTATGCCAAAAGGAAACCAGTTGTAGGGGTTTCCTTAAATTAGAGGGGGGTTTTCTATAAAATCCTAAACATAGGAGTGTTATTTGAATAAATTGTAAATATTGGGCCTTAATGCAAAAGATCACAAATAAAAGGCTGATAGGGCACTAGGTTTCACCGTAGATCGAAGATGCCACTGCACCTCCGCGTGATCCACCTCTCTGGCGAACCCCACACTTGGGGTCGAGCCAGTGACAGAGCTTCGATTCCTCGATCCCCGAATCACCTTGCGAGCAGGAGCTGGGGATTCACCACAAGCGATTCAGGGTGCCGCTGCTGTCAAGAAAGCCGACCGACGTCTCCTTCGCGCGACCGGAGCTCATCGGAAGTGAGCTAGGGTTCACGTAGCCAGGAACTCGTGAGTCAATGCATTAGTATTGGTGACATCACTAATCCGTGGTTGGTCTCGATTCAAGGGAGCAGTGCCTAGCCAAATCCGGTAAGGGATTTAGATGTTGGATTGTGAAACTTAGGATCTTGTGGGATTGGGGATTGGAGCTAGGGAGGAGGAGTGGAACCCGCAACTGATCCTTGTGTGTGTGATGGCAGGGCTGATCCCGGGAGATTGAAAATTTGAAATCGGGCTTCATTCCCTCATCTCCTGCTTGTTGTGTGCTACAGCAATTGGAACTGTGAGATGGAGGATCTTTACCACCAGATCTGAGGTAAGGTCTTTGGGTGATTCTAATATTGCGGTGGATGATTTCTCTTTGAATCAGAGCTATGTTATGGGCTTTAGGGTTTGTGATCTTGATTTTTGAACTTTATTCTGGAAGATTGTTGTGGTAAGTACCTCAAAATAGGATGGTTGATCACTGATATAGAGTTTGGATATTCCTTGAGTTCTTCCTATTTGCCGTTTGTGATATTTTTGGATTAGCTGGATGTGTAATGAGTTTAGATTAATGATGTTGATTGGTATGGTTGGAAATATAAAAGGGGTAAGTTTTGATTGTTGTGTAGTTGATCTAGACCAATTGGAAAGGGTTTAGTTTTCGTTGGAAACTGAGCTAACTTAAAAACGAAGAAATGATATGCAACTAACAATTTAATTGCGGGGTTAATTAAAGGATTCTGATATTGGGATTAGACCCAAGATTAACTCTATCTTAATTACGCGGGGTAATTATGAGTCTTCCATTTAATTAAAGGTAATTAAATAGAAAGGGAGTGGTTAGGTTAACCCTAGTTGGTTTAGAGATTTATTAGCTAGTTACCATTTCTGTGTAATAGCTAATGAAATACATCCTTGATACAGGAGCTTGATTGGATTATTGGCGGGTGGTTCTATCTCATTTGATATGGACTTCACTTACTTGGAGGCGAGTACTTCTTGCTTGTATTTGTAGTTCCACTTTATCTTTATGCATTGCTAGTTGTTATTTATGCAGTAGGCTGTTATTGACCTTTATTTGCTACCATTTTGTTATTCTGCTCGATACTTATGCTTGACCTTAGATATGATCTGAATTTCCTTCTATACGGTCTTGTTTATTTGTTATCTAATTCTGTATAGCATTGGTATGAACATGAGTATGTCGATAGGGATTAGCATACCATTGTGTGGTTGTGTTGATTGATTCTAGTCATACTTGCACGTGTGTCTAGATATGTGTTGATTGGGTTATTGTGGCATGTCACTTGTTATCCATATTGATTTGATTACTGTTATTACTTACATGTGCACCTAGACGCATGATGGTTAGGTTATTATACGTGTGATCGACCTGTGGATGATAGGTTGTGTTATGTATGATGACGTGGTAGGGGTTGCATGTGTGAGAGTCATGCACCATACCTGCACTGTTGCATGCCGGCGATCAGCGACTCCCTTGTGGTTGAGCCTATCGTCTTCCGGTACATGATGTGCACACACGGCCACTCATGGGTTAGTGGATACCATTGGACGTGTACATTTGCTCTGTACTGCTCCGTCGATTGCTCATGGGTAGTGGTTTTAGAGCGTGGTAGCAGGCAGGGATCCCTTCTCTTCCCATAAACCAGTGGAGATGAGAGCGATGCTCCCTCATATATACATGGGGTAGGGGGGTGGTCCCCCACCAGCATCCTATCCACTCAGTCACTCAGGAGCAATAATAGCATGGTGCGTACAATGTCACATCTCTACCCACTCGGCTGACACAGTATCGTCTGTCTCGTTGGCTTGACTAGCGTCAGGGGTGACCATGTCATTGCATCATGTGCATATGATGCATTATGCATTTTGATTGTGATTGCTGCATTTATTTGCTGCACTTGTGACATGCATATACAGGATATCCTTATAACGCCCGTCTTTTTCCAGACCTTACGGTGTGGTGAGAGACGGCGTTATGCTAACATACATATAGGCATATGAACATCGTAATGCAGTGGAATAATTTAAAACATTATACCTACATGCAACTATCACTTGAATCACGTATACATGCCTTAACTATCATTCCTAAACATGGTGACATGGTAACTTAGCATATTAACATCATACGTAGTATCATGAGATAAAAATCACATAAGTCATCCATAAGCAACATAAGTAGCAAGTGTATCAAACCATCATAAGTATAGCATGAGACTTAAGAGGACAATGCAAAATATAGAACATGTGACAAAGTATAAATATTAAAAACTTTTCTTTTTCTTCTGCCATGTCACTGCCACACACACACTCTTGCCCCTCCTGCTGCTTCCCTTAATATTCTCTTGCTTGATCTGCGGTATAAGGAAGTAAAACTATAAGCACATAAGCTTAGTAAGACTCTTGCCTACTCACTAAACCATACATCACATACATAAACATATAACATTCTTAACCTATAAAAGTTCTTGATACAAAACATAGGCATATAAAACACTTAACATAGCATGATTCTTGTCATAACATAACAACATGGCATGATTCTTGTCATAGACATAAACATATGAAATACTTAACATGGCATGGTTTTTGGCATAAACATAAACATATGAAATACTTAACATGGCATGGTTCTTGGCATAAACATAAACATATGAAATACTTAACATGACATTGTTCTTGGCATAAACATAAACATATGAAATACTTAACATGGAGGAGATGCATAACATGAATGGATGCATGAGTCAAATGCATATAACATAAGGATGCTTATTTGAAAACCATATTTACAAATACTTAAACATAATCATAACATCATGGGGGTCCTCGGCTTGTACCACATACATACATCATATGCACGCATCTTTAAGTAAATACGAGGTAGCTAGTCTCGACCTACTAGGGTAGGAACAGCTACGGTAGTTCCAAAAATCGAGGCGTTCTTAAGGTGCCCATCCCTGTTGGACAACTACGGTAGTCCCAGAACCGTGGATAGCTACGGTAATCCAGAACCGAGACGTTCTTAAGGTGTCCATCCCTTGGACCCTTACTTCTGTCCGGTATAAGCCCATTCATAAAGTAAAATAACTTCACATGTTTCATCATTGATAGAACATACGTAGCATACTTAAAGACATGAACATAATCTTGTTACATGAAGCATGACATAAAGCATACTTGGCATTTCATCATTCATACTTAATTCATAACATCATTATGCCTTAAAGGAATAAACATTATCTTCATTCATCATCTTCATTCATAAGACATGACATAGATACATAATTATGCCTTAAGGCATAAACATCATCTTAGTTCATAAAGCTTGCATGATCATGGTACATAAGGTAAGCATGCATTACATACATGGAACATGTCACTTAGCATACATAATCATAGTGTCTATCATAAGCAGGCATGAGTAGAATTCATATGAACATGATACATACTACTTAGGTTCATGGCATTCAACATAGAACATGCATAGGTCTACTTAACCATATCTCTATCATAGGCTTTTAACTTAAAATGTGCATCATTCTACATAAACCTGAGTCCTTCTTCATAACACATGTGTTCATGGTATAGAGCTTAAAACATTCATGAATAAACATAGCACATAACCTAAACATACAAGTCATGATATATGGCACATAAAACTAGGGTTTTAGGTAACATAAATATTCCTATAACATGCTTAAACATATACATACATCATAGTAAACCATAAACAAGTATCCTTGAAACCTTAACCCAACCCAAACCCTAGATTATAAGCTTGGCCGAAAGTTTAATAGGAGAAGATCCTATTATTCAAGCAACATGAAAGGTCCCATGAGTAAAAGAAAGCCCATACATTACATACAATGTCATAGGATGCCCTCAGACCCCATAGTTGGAGCTAACCCTAAGTCCTAGCCCTACCACTTGACTTTGGCCGAAACCCTAAAGGGTCACAAACACATGGAAAAATTCATATCATTCACAATTAATATCCATGGTAACATAGGAAAACACAATAAACATGCTTGGAGGGTTAGATCTAATCCCTACCCATGAAGGTGGGATGGTGGCCGAAACCCTAGAGGATCTTAGGGTGTTACCAAATTTTCCCAAATCATACTTTACCCTTTATTAATCATAAGAAAATATTAGAGAGCATAAATGAGGATTTCCATCATCCCCAAACCTAGATACAAGGCTTGGCTGAAACCCTAGAACCCAAACCTTATGGTTTTCTCAACTTAGATCCTAAACAAGAACTTAAATCATGATAAACATCAAGGAAAAACAATTATACCAAAGGTGAGGGAGTCTTACACTTGTTATCTTGGTTTTAGACCTTAAATGGGGAAGAGGATGAAGACTTTCTTGACCTTAGATCACCCCTAGTCCTTGTTGTCTTGTAGGAAGCCCTTGGATCTTGAAGAAGAAGTCTTCTTGTGAAGCTTCTCCAAGGAGAAAACCCCTTGTGGGTTTCGGCTAGAAGGAGGAAGGAGAGGGAGAGAGAGAGCTTTGGTGGAAGAGAAACAAATAACTTAAGTGCTAAGTTGTCTCTTCCCTTCCCCTCTCTTTTATACTAAATGAAGGAGGCAAGTGAAGGGGCATGATGCCTCTTCTCTTGATGACTCTTCGCTTCCTTTAGCCTCAACTAAAGTCCTCTTCCTTTTCCACTAGCACTCCCTTGCTAGGTGAATTGGTTAGTACATGCATGGTGATACACTAGGTCCAAGGTTCAATCCTTAGTGCATCCACTTCTTTTTATTACTTTTATAATTATTTTTGCCAAGGCCCATATAAGAGCCCACTAAGGTTTAAGTTAATATTTCTAATTGAAATCCATTTCCATTCATGATAAAATTTTTACCTAAGGTCCCTTAATGACTATGGTATTAGAAGGGCCCATGTAAGACCCATATTACTTAGCTTCTTAATCTATATGGGAAAATAATGGATAATCATGCTAAGGTTCATACTAGTATCCCTATGTTCCTCGAGAATCTATCTAGGCATGATCAATATTTTAAAGAAAATATTGAGAAAATTTTACGGGTCGTTACAATGCTTATGTGTGGTTTGATGACCTGCACTTACTCGTGTGGTACGAGTCCTTTTATGGTCAGTACAATTTGATTTTTAGTATGTACAGTCAGTTGTTACTCTCAGTTATGCATATTCTGCTATTCCTATTGAGATTGTATCCTATTGTTTCTTTATAGCTTATTCAAATATTTTGTTGGTCATGCATATCTTTCTATATACCCACGGAGTCCACTTGGACTCACCACCCGTCGTAATATATTTGTTTTCAGGTTGGTAGCTCGCCGGAGGAGCCCAGTTGCCAGTCCCGGGTCCCCACGACTCCATTTGGATGGGTGCTTCTGCTGGTTTTGTTTTCTTTTGATAGCATTATCTATGTTTTGTATTCGTTTGTTACTGTGGCCTTGTATTGGATTTATTCTTCCGGTATTATATTTTTGAGTCCTCTGTTGGACTGTGTGTTGGTTGTTTTGCTGCGCGTCTGCCCTGGGGGTAGCTCAGGTGAGTGTAACAGATTTTTGGTATTGCGATATTTTCATTTTTCATATATTAGATATCTGTTTTGAGGCCTGAGGCCTAATTATAAACTGCGTGTGTTGTATGTATGTGTAAATTATCCTCTGGACAGGGGAGATGCTGTTCGATTTTATATTGGATCAGCGGCTCCAATGGTCTCGGGGCGTGACACTAGGTCCATCAATGGGTTTCCACCGAAACCCATTGATGGGTCTACATAAGTCCAATTATAACAAATTCAAATATTATGAGTTGATTGTTTATAAGGAATCAAATTGTACTATGCATTATGTATTTAGTGGCCTTTAGGATATTGTTCGATACTACGATACATTAAAACTTGTTTAAAGTTTAAACAAATATAAGCTTGTATCGATGATACCTGAGTATTTCATAAAAAAAATTTGTCAGAAGATGTAGAATTATATAAAAGATTATCCTATAAATAATTAAATGAAAAAATATATCAGTCCAGGTTGGGCCTTAAATACTCTGATTTCAAGCCCAACATGGGTCTGAAATTTTCTGATTTTCAAGCCCTCTGCTAAACAAAATAGAAATATTCTTTTTCTAGATTTTAAATGTTCCGGAAGGAGTTGACGACGATGACCAGTGTGTTGGTGCAGATTGCACCCAAATCAAACCTGTGTTTTGATATTGGCAAAAGGGTTCAAAAGTTAAGGGTTAATTGTTGTCTAACAAGTTTCTTGAGTGTACAGGAAAAGCCCTAGCGAAGGAATGCTAGGCACTGGCGAAGGACTGCCAGACAGGAAAAGCCCTAGCAAAGGAATGCTAGGCACTGGCGAAGGACTGCCAGACAAGAAAAGCCCTAGCAAAGGACTGCTAGGCTTTGGCGAAGGACTGTCAGAATGGACAAGCCTTAGCAAAGGAATACTAGGCACTGGCGAAGGGCTGCCAGAAGAAAAAGACCTAGCGAAGGGCTGCTAGGCACCAAGCGAAGGGTAGCTTGGTAACTCAAGACCTGGCGAAGGACTGCCGGGCAAAAGTCCAACTGGAGGAGCCGGTTGGCACCAGGTAAATTCTCCCGAGAGGAGTAGGTGAGGACGCGTTCCCCTTGAGGGAACATTAGGCGTCGGTTCGACATAGGGCTCCATTTTGGAGACCAAAGTCAGAACCAAGACAGCTGAGGCTGTATAACCTATTATTTTATTGTTTTATTGTGTTTTGGACTAACCCTGGATGCAGGACCGAAGGAACGAGTGTCTGCAGCTCAGAATGCCTCAAAGGAAAGAGGCGATCGCTGACCAGGGCGCCCGGAGTGTCCCGGGCGCCCCCATGGTGAACACAAAACACAACAAGACAAGAAGGACTTCGACAGTACATACCCAGGGCGCCCCCGCTGTCCCGGGCGCCCCCATTGCAAACCAACTCTGCCGCGTCTGCGCTGCACGCCCAGGGCGCCCCCGCTGTCCCGGGCGCCCCAGCCAGACTTGCCGAGAAGACCTCAGCGCTGCGGATAAGAGCTGGCCGAGTCAACCAGGGCGCCCCCAGCGGCCAGGGCGCCCCTGTCAAAGGGTTATCCCGAGTTCTGTGGGATAAAGCCTTGACTGCGACTTTTGGGGATCAAGCGCCACGTGGGGGGCGCCCCCAGGCCCTATATAAAGGGCCCTCGACCTCCTTCTTCATAGCATCATTTACTGTGACGCTTTCACGCTCTTCTGGTTCCACGACACGCTCCAGAACTCTTCCAACTCGAGCTGACGACATCCTGCTGCTCCAACACTTCGATCTACACCGGACGTCGGTAACGAAGAGCTTAATTAAGTTTACTAGGCTGATTCTGTAATACTTTTTATTGTAAACTTTCTCGAACGTATAGAATTGCCCGCAGAAAACGGTCAACGACCGTGGGCCTTGGAGTAGGAGTCGATACAGGCTCCGAACCAAGTAAAACGACCGTGTTAGCATTGTTTTTGTGCCTTATTTCCGCTGTGCACTTACTCTTTTTTAAATCCGAACATTTTCCGATATTCACCCCCCCTCTATCGGTCTTTCTCGATCCAACACAGTGTAAGGCCCGCTTTCTCCACACCTTATGGTGTGGCGGGAGGCGGCGTTACGCTTACATACATATAGGCATATGAACATCGTATTGCAGCGGAATAATTTAAAACTTTATACATACATGCAACTAACACTTGAGTTAAGTAGACATGTCTTAACCATCATTCCTAAACATAATGACATGGTAACTTGGCATGTTAACATCATACATAACATCATGATATGAACATCACATAAATCATCCATAAGCATCATAAGTAGTAAGTTATTCTTTAGGCATAACTATCATAAGTAAGCATGAAACTTAAGAAGACAATGCAAAACACAAGACATGTAACAAAGTATAAATATGAGAATCTTTTTCTTTTTTTTTTCCTTTGCCATGTCACTGCCACACACACACACTCTTGCCCCTCCTGCCGCTTCCCTTAATATCGTCTTGCTTGATCTGCGGTATAAGAAAATAAAACTATAAGGACATAGGCTTAGTAAGACCCTTTCCTACTCACCAAAATCATACGTCACATAAAATAAAACATATAACTTACTTATCATAAAGAAGTTCTTCATATAAAACCTAAGCATATGAAATACTAACATGGCATGGTTCTTGACATAAAACATAAGCATATGAAACATTTAACATGACATGGTTCTTAACATAAAACATAAGCATATACAACATTTAACATGGCATGATTCTTAACATAAAACATAAGCATATGAAACATTTAACATGGCATGGTTCTTAACATAAAACATAAGCATATGAATCATTTAACATGGCATAGTTCTTAACATAAAACATAAGCATATGAAACATTTAACATGGCATGGTTCTTAACATAAAACATAAGCATATGAAACATTTAACATGGATGCATAACATGAATGGATGCATGAGTCAAATGCATATATCCTAAGGATGCTTATTTGAAAATCATACTTATAAATACTTAAATATAATGATCACATCATGGGGCCCTTGGCTTGTACCACATACATACATCATATGCGTGCATCCCTAAGTAAATACGAGATAGCTAGTCTTAACCTACTAGGGTAAGGATAGCTGCGGTAGTCCCAAAAACCGAGGCTTTCATGAGGAGCCCATCCCTGTTGGACAGTTGTGGTAGTCCTAGAACCGGGGACAGCTGCGGTAGTCCCACACCGAGGCTTACATGAGGAGCCCATCCCTTGGACCCTTACTTCGGTCCGGTACAAGCCCATTCATAAAGTAAAATAGCTTCACATGCTTCATCATTTATAGAATATACATAACATATTTAAAGACATAAACATAATAGCATAAAGCATACTTAGAATTTCATCATTCATAATTCATGCATAACATCATAATGCCTTAAAGGCATAAACATCATCTTCATTCATTGTCTTCTTTCATAAGTCATGACATACATACATAATTATGCCTTGAGACATAAACATCATCTTAGTTCATAAAGTTTGCATGATCATGGTACATAAGGTAAGCATGTATTACATACATGGTACATATCACGTAGTATACATAATCATAGTATTCATCATAAAGCATGCATGAGTAGGATTCCTATGAACATGATACATATTACATAGGTTCATGGCCTTTAACATAAAACATGCATCATTCTACACCAACCATATGGCCTATTTCACCATACATGTGTTCATGGTATATGGTTTAAAGCATTCATGAATAAAACATGGCACATAACATAAGTATACAAAGTCATGATACATAGCTCATAAAGATAAGGCTTTAGATACCATATAATTCATACAACATACTTAAACATATATCTACATTATAATAAGTTATAAACACATACACTTGAAACCTTAGATTAACCCAAACCCTAGAACTTGTGCTTGGTCGAAAGTCATAAGTGGGGGTTCCCATGGTTCAAGTAACATGTGAGGTGCCACAAGTAATATATCACCCATACATTATATACAATGCTATAGGAAACCATTAGAATACATGATTGGAGCTAACCCCAAAGTCCTAGCCCTAAACCTTGACTTGGCCGAACCCTAGAAGGGTTTTAAGTCCATGGGGAATTCATTTAATAGACAAATAATATCCATTATATCCTTGATAAACATAATAAACATGCTTGGAGGGTTAGATCTAATCCTAACCATGAAGATGGGATGGTGGCCGAAACCCTAGAGGGTCTTAGGGTGCTACAAAATTTCCCCAAACCATAATTTATCCTTTATTTAACATAAGAAAATATTAGGGAGTATGAATGAGGGTTTACATCATCCCCAAACCTAAATACAAGGCTTGGACGAAACCCTAGAACCCAAACCTCATGGTTTTCTCACTTAGATCCTAAACAAACACTTAAATCATGATAGACATCAAAGAAAACAATTATACCACAGGTGAGGGAGTCTTACCTTTCTTGATCTTGGTTATAATCCTTGAATAGAGGAACAAAAGAAAACCTTCTTGCCCTAGAACTCTCCTTAGCCCTTATAGCCTTGTAGGAAGCCTTGGATCCTCAAGATTAAGGTCTTCTTGTGAAGCTTCTCCAAGGGAAAACCCCTTGTGGGTTTCGGTTAGAAGGAGGAAGAAGAGGGAGAGAAAGAGCTTTGGTGGAAGAAGAAAACAAATAACTTAAGTGCTAAGTTGTCTCTTCCCTTCCCCTCTCTTTTATACTAAATGAAGGGGGCAAGTGAAGGGGCATGGTGCCTCTACTCTTGATGACTCTTCACTTCCTTTAGCCTCAACTAAAATCCTCTTCCTTTTCCACTAGCACTCCCTTGCTAGGTGAATTGGTTAGTACATGCATGATGAGGCTTTGCCTCTACCTTAGTTCCAAGGTTCAATCCTTGGTGCATGTACTTTATTTTTATTTCTTTTTCTTTTATTTTTGACAAAGCCCACATAAGAGCCCACTAAGAGTTATGCTAATTTTCCTAATTGGAGCCCAATTCTATTCATGCTAAAATTCTACCCAATGTTCACTAATAACCATGGTACTAGAAGAACCCATATAAGGCCCATTGTACCTAGCTTTTAATTTATATAAGAGATCTGGCTACGGTTTATTCTAGTATTCATACGTTATTCGAGAATTCGTATAGGCATGATCAATATTTTAAAGAAAAATATTGAGAGGATTTTACGGGTCGTTACAACCAGTCACTGGGGTTCCACCCACGTGGAAGTTACGATTGAGAGGAGGAACTCAGCATCCTACGAGATCAACACGAGCATTAGGGGAACACGCCGGAGGTTGTCCGATGGAGCCCACTCTGATGCTCAAGTCAGTGCCTCGATGGAGAGTAAAGGTAGCAAGAAAAGGAATGTATGAGTAGCTAGGCGAGCATAACCCCCTTACCAGAGGGGTTAGACTACCTTTTATACCTGTGGCGACAGACTTGGCGCTTTCCCATGATCTGTGCCACGTCTCTACGATTCATGCCATGCCCTCCCTCCTTTTCGGCAATTACTAGATAGCTTGTGAAATGGTTCACGCCATTATTACGCTTCGACCCATTGAGGATGCTTATCTATAGATCCGTGAAGGAGGGGAGGACCGTTACTTGGGGTCGAAGGTAGCTCAGGCTCCACTTTCCCTAGGTGATCCCGGGGTCTTCTGGCCTGGGTGATCACGGTCGCTCTGCTTACCCGAGATGGTCTCGGGCCCTGACCTTCATATGTGATTTCGGGAGGGGTTTTCTGACCTGACTTTCCAGGGCATGCATCCCGAGGGGGGTCCCGGGGTCTTCTGGCCCGGGTGATCACGGGCGCTCTGCTTACCCGAGATAGTCTCGGGCCCCGACCACCAGAGGTGATTTCGGGAGGTGATCCCGGGGTCTTCTGGCCCGGGTGATCACGGGCGCTCCGCTTAGCCGAGATGGTCTCAGGCCCCGACCTCCAGAGGTGATTTCGGGAGGGGTTTTCTGGCCTGACTTTCCAGGGCATGCATCCCGAGGGGGGTCCTAGAGCTCTGAAAGGAAAGTTGCTCAGACTCGTCATATCGTGTAACGCAGCTTCTTCATCTAATGTGCCCACCACGGGCCATTCAACGCCATCACAAGTCCCTCCCTTCAAGTCTGATCGAAGGAAGTGTGGCTGACTGATCGGACCAGTGTTGTGATGAAGAAGCTGTGCCTAGGTGGTCTCTCGATCTTTTATTATTTTGCCGGGGGCACTTGGGGCCCTAAGATATGGCTTAGGCAACCCAGGACTCCGGATGGTTTTTTGAATAGGTCCCGTGTTCCCACAAAATTGGTGGCGACATTCTGAAGGCTATCTCCAGGCCTTTATGAATACTTTAGGTCTTGCCATGGCGACACAGTTGCTCAGCGGATGTGACATTGCCACGTGTCTCTTCCCCCTTTGTGTGGCGATATCTCCTCGATATGCACTGCGGTCTATACAAAGCGACAACAATAAGGGCTATCGGCTCCTCGGGATGGCCAATCAGCGCCATTGACGTGCTATTCTCCGATTGCTCACAGAGGTGCGGCTCATCTCTATAAAAGCGGGTGCAGCGGTGCCCTGCAACCTCCTAGCCCTATCTTCCTAAAAGCGTCCTCCTTCTCTGGCTATTTGTCTTGCCGCTGCACCCTTTTTACTAGGGTAAGTCTCCTTCCGTTTTTTCTTTCCCCTACTCAATCCAAACGGGTCCAATGGAGAAGAAAAGGAAACCCCAAGGCGATGATGAATGCTCCTTGCAAGAACTAGGATTCCGTGCGAAATGGTACGATACCGTCTCTTCCAGGGTTAGGTTGGAATACCACCAGGCTGCCTGCCAGAAATACGGTATCCCAGAAGATTGGGCGGTGAGGGTCCCTGCCCAGGTCAACCGCCTGTAACAACTTGTAAGGATTTTTATACTTTCTTCATGGGGCAATTAAAACTAGGGCTTCGTTTCCCTATTCCCCCTTTCTATATGAGTGTTGCCAAATACTTCGGTATCCCGCTCCAACAACTGGCTCCAAATGATTTTATGCAGATGGGCGGAGCCCTTGTCCTCTTCAAGATTTTTGACATTCCTTTGACCTCCCGATTCTTCCATTTCTTTCTCGTCCCAGTAGGGTCCCAAGGGGCATTTGACTTTACTTCTCGGTCTGGCCACAGGTTTCTGGGGGCCTTCCCTCCTCCCACACGAGATGGAAAGAACAATTCTTTTGTATTCGGCTCCCTAAGCGTCCCTTCAGTCCTATATACACTGGATGGCGAATTTGCCTCCTATTGCCGACCTCGGCGACTTCCAGCAAGATGCGGGATATCAGAGGGCTAGGGGCATCCTGGCTGGGATGGAATTCCATGGGCTCCAACTGGTGCAATGCGAGGAGCTCCCTTATCGGGCTGAGCTTAGTCTGAAAATCACGAACCTTAGCTCCAATCTTCGTAAGTTATTTTTTGTCTGGTGCATTTCCTGGTTAATGCTGACTGATGTTCTTTTGTCTCTATTTTGCAGGCGACATCATGTTTTCCCGCGTAATGAATCAACTCCTGAAGTGGGACCAGACCAACGAACAGGCGCTGGTTCTAGGTTCAACATCTTCTGCTCCTGCGGGAATCTCCATTGAGGGTCGCAAGGAAGTGGATGAGCCCTCCGAGGACCGAGTAGCCCGAGAGGCCTCCCGAGATGCTGGCACATCTGAGTTGCCGACGGACCTCGAAGGACGTTCAACTGCTTCTACTACCGAGGCACCAGAGGGAGAAGCTGCACCCCCTCCACCTGTTGCACCTTTCGAGACCCACACGCCCGAGAAGAGACGGCGGGAGCGTCTATCCTGGAGGGATCTCCCTCTGAAGAGGTTGAAGAAGGGCCTATCCCCAGTGTTTCTGCGCTCTGCTACCCTCGAGGATGCAGCTCGACGGTCTCCAAGAGTTCAGGAAGAATCTTCCTCCTCCGCCGTTGCGGCCACTACTCCCATCGGTGATGCCTCGGTTCCGCCGATCGACCCTCCGGCTGCTCCCCGTGGCAAGGAGGCATCCAAGGACCTGCCCAGCTCCCACCGGAAGGCCCCAATGGCGAAGAAGAAGGCGACAAACCGTTCCCAATCCATCCGGATAAAGGGGATCACTTCTAAGGGTTTGCCGAGGGCTTCAAGTTCAGAAGAAGATGTCTCCGACCCAAGAGACGTTCCCAGTCAGTCAGAGCCTCCTACTGAGGGAATTCTTCCTCCTCCAGTTCTACCATGGCAGGTAGTTGGATCAGCCAAATATATGGGCATGTGATGCCCGCTAACTAGGTGTCACAAATGTGGGTCTCAAAATTTAGATATGTGTAAGCTGGAAACCCTTTTCTGCAATCAAAGAATGAAAACGTAGTAAAGGGGCCACAGGTCGTATTTTTCCTAGGGCTAGTTGAGATTGTGTGATTCGTACTTGAGTTTATGTGTCGTTTGTGAATTTTCGGGTTTCAAATAAATATTTGGGTTTTGGGTTGCAATCGGAAATGAAAACACAAGGAAAAGGTGTAAACTGAACCAAGCAAATTAACTAGGCAATTGATGACTTAACCAATAAACAATTCAATCAAGACACTTAAATAATTTGGAAAACCAATCTGATTTCAAATGCAAAACAAAGGCTAAGCAAATGAATAAAGGCAGTGATGCAATTTTCAGAAACAAGCAAACTTAAAACAATTGCTAGCTGCGAAATTCAGTAATCAACATTTAAACAAGCTCAACTCAACTTGGCTACAATTTCCGGAAGCAACTAATGCAGAGAAAATTCAGAAATGGCTGAATCCAATACTAGAAGATTTCAAGCACCATAGCACACTAAAATTACCCTATAACTTGATACCAATCAATGCCTAAGCTGTCCTTGATACAAAACACTGCCAAAACAGCTAGACATGCATAGGGAACCTTTGTGCCAAAGCTGATCGATGCAGTTTGGAAAACAAAGTTTTCAGTGAAGAAGTGTGCAAAAGTGAATGCAGAATTTCAGACCAAAATCTGATCAATTCGATCAAACTAAAACCTGAAATGAACTCGCAAGGATTGAATGCAGAAATGCAGGAGTAACTTGCAAAATTCAGAAACTGATTTGGATGCTAAAACCAAACAAAACAGCTAATTTCGAATGCAACAGAATTCCAACTCAGATCTCACTGATACAAACTTCAGCAGCAAATGAATGCAAAAAATAAGCTCACGTGAGATAAAACTTCAGACATTGAACTGAAGTGTAGAATTGAATGAATGAAGGAATGAGATGCAAAATTTCAGAAATCGACTTGATGCAAAACAAGAATCAGCTGAGACTTCAGAACTGTGCTAAGAAATTCAGAGATAGCTGAAGGAAACAATGACTTCAGAAAATGCAGGAAACAAGGTAAAACTACAGCAAGTCTTTTCGAATGAAGAAATGCAGATTCACTGCAGAAATCTAAGGGAAACCAAGTGCTGAACTCACAAATCAGGTTGCAAAGTCACATCCACTACTCAGGAGAAACTGAGAGAACTAATGCTCACTAATCACCAATTCATAATTTTATTCAGACTTGTATCAGAAAAGCTGAATAACGGGAATGAGCTTAATTTTGCTGACACAAGATTGACATGGATCAGTGGGGTTCAAAAGCAGAAATTAATTATGGAAGCTTTGTAAATGAGACAAGCTACATTGTAATTTGAAAAGATAAAACTAAGGATAACTTGATAAACAATTCAGGAACTCAAGAGAAAAGAAACTGATGCTCAAAAGAAATAACTGGTACACAACTACAGGGCTGATACGCAACAGCTACAACTGATACGCAAGCATGAAATTGCAGAGCAAATGAAATTAAGTGAAGTATTAACTAAACAAGCTAGCTAACTAATGGAATAACAGATTCGAACCACTAATTAAGCAGAATCAATTCGGAAAGGTAAACTACAGCAGCTAAAACAAAATTCAGAAACGAAATGCAGAAATCAAAATTACAGCAAAAGAACTGAACAACATAAAGAAAACTAATCCTCAATCACTCCCTTAGCTCAAGTACTTCTTGTTCGTCACGCAAGGGCTGGCCTCGAACCCCTAAGCTCAGCAAACCATTGAAAAATTGTCTCTACGATTCAATCCCAACTCAAACTCTGCTCAATCTGAAATTCCATTCGAATCCTTCAATCTCGCTACGTCCAAGTGCGATGGTGATTTGGGGATGGTCAGAGCACTCTAGGGAACCCCTCCAGATAGCTCCTGTGGATGGGAATGGAGCACAGCTGAAATCGAAGACTTCAAACAGCAGAGCCGCGGAAACCTCACACCAGCCCTGTTTCTTGGGCAATTCTCAAGCTGGAACTTCACCGAGAGACTTCCCCAATGACCTAGGACTTGATCTAAACAAGGAATTGAGGGGTCGCGCCCCTTAGATGAAGAAAAACTGAAGAAAAATTGAAGAACACGCGAAGAAGGAAGCTTGCGGTGAAGAAGACGCGACACTGTGCTCTGTGGAAGATGTTTGATTAAATACATAGGAATGAACGGCTGAGATCGTTTTGAGAAAATCCAATGGCTGATCTTCATCCGATCTGAACCAAACTTTGATGATATTGATCAAGGGTCAAGATCTGCCTCGTGGTAGCTCAGATCCTCCAGATTTGCAACGGATGATCCAAATCAACCTAATATTTGAATGGACAGTCTAGAACCCTCTGAACTCGATTCAACGGTCGAATGATCTCTGATTTGGATGAAACCTTCAAATCTTGATCAGAGTGCTTGATTAACCCTAACCCTAGCTCGGATTGCCTCAGATGGTCCCAGATGGCTCAGATCTAGCCATTTTTGAATCGGACGCCCCAGATTAATCCGAAGCTTGATCACTCGATCCGGGTCCACTTCCGACTCAAGTTTGACCCAGTATACCCTAGGTCCATAATCTTTCCAAGCCTGCAAAAATAGATTAACAATTTAGTGCCAAATCATTTCAAATATGTAAAGATTTGTAATTAAGTCCAAAATAAAGGTAAGTTCTAAAACCTAGGGTAATTTCACAATTAAGCAAGAAAGACATGGTCAAACATGGATTTTGACAACTAAAATGATCAATAAAATAGTACTTATCAGCATGCTACATCTGTCTCTATTGACGGTGAGTATTCTGAAGCGCTTCCTCTTTATTTTAGTGCCTCTTCCTGACTGTCTTTGTCCTGCTCCGTAGGTTGTCTCTAACTGTGCAGCCATCAGCCGCTTGTTGTGTTCCGGAGGGGTCACCGAAGACCTTCTCCGGCGGGTGGCGGTTGCTGAGGCGGAAGCTGGCAGGGCCCGCGAGGGCGGCCTCCTGCAGATGGAGGTCAGCTGAGCCCTCCGAGAGAAGATAGAGCATTATATTATCGCTCTAATAACTTTCGAGGATACCCTACATGGGTATAGACTCCGGGAACGCCTTGGATCCGAGAAGAATTAAGCCCTCACCGAGGAGTTGTAGAAATTATCCCGGGAGCAAGAGCAACTTCAGACTCGGACGAGGGAGTTGTTCGATCAAGTCATCCTCCTGGAATCTGCAAAGAAGGCTCTGGAGGACCATGATACGAAATGGGAACGCCTGATGGCTCTAAAAGAATAAGACTTAGAGCTATCGGGTTCCTATGCCGCCGACCTCTAGGAGCAGGTTACCCAGACCCAGGTCCAAGCTGCTGCTGCTACCCAGAAGCTCCAGGAGATGTAAGAGACTCAGGGCTGCCTAGTCCAGGAGGTGACGATGTTGAAGGCTGCCAAGGGGAAGGCTGAGGCCAAGATACAGCAGCAGTAGAGTGATCACGCAGCTCAACTATCCCGGGTTGAGGCGGAGTCCAAGGCTAATTTCTTGCAATTGGAGGAGTATGCCGAGGTTGTAGCTGTGTTAGGCATTGAAGCGCCTCAAATAGGGCTTCCATGGTGCTATCCGCCAGTTGGACAAGGATCAACTGCTAAAACCACGCTCAGACTTGCAGGCTATAACTATCCAGCGGGTATGGGACGATCTTCCTCATGAAGAGCAGGCTTTATAGAATCCTTCCTGACTTGGGCATGGGCTCCCAGACCACTCCTTGCCCGCTGCATTTTCTTCATTTTATGTTCTCTCTTGTAGGATAAATATGTAATCGTTTCAACATTGAATGTCGACCTCACTGGACTTCTTGTATTTTGAGTGATTTCTTGCTCCCTCTAGAATGTTCAGATTCTGACTGGATCTATGTAGTACCTAGGCCAAACCTACTTATTGAGAGGCAGTAGGGTCTTACAGCTCTTGGCCAAGTGTGTACAGCTCTGAGGCTAAGCCTACTCACCGAGAGGTAGTAGGATTTTACAGCTCTTGGCCGGGCGTGTACAACCCTGAGGCCAAGCCTACTCACCGAGAGGCAGTAGGATTTTACAGCTCTTGGCCGAGCGTGTACAGCTCCGAGGCCAAGCCTACTCACCGAGAGGCAATTGGGTTTTATAGCTCTTGGCCGGGCGTGTACAACTCCGAGGCCAAGCCTACTCACCGAGAGGTAGTAGGGTTTTGCAGCTCTTGGTCGGGCGTGTACAACTTCGAGGCTAAGCCCACTCACCGAGAGACAGTAGGGTTTTGCAACTCTTGGCCGGGTGTGTACACCTCTAAGGCCAAGCCCACTCACCGAGAGGCAGTAAGGTTTTGCAGCATTTGGCCGAGCGTGTACAGCTCCGGGGCCAAGCCCACTCACGGAGAGGCAGTAGGGTTTTGCAGCTCTTGGCCGGGCGTGTATAGCTTTGAGGCCAAGCCCACTCACCGAGAGGCAGTAGGGTTTTATAGCTCTTGGACGGGCATGTACAGCTCTGAGGCCACGCCTACTCACCGATAGGCAGTAGGATTTTACAACTCTTGGCCGGGCGTGTACAACTCCGAGGCAAAGCCTACGCACTGAGAGACAGTAGGGTTTTGCAGCTCTTGGCCGGGCGCGTATAGCTCCGAGGCCAAGCCTGCAGTAGGGTTTTATAGCTCTTGGCAGGACATGTACAGCTCCGAGGCCAAGCCTACTCACCGAGAGGCAGTAGGGTTTTGCAGCACTTGGCCTGGCGTGTACAGCTCCGAGGCCAAGCCTACTCACTGAGAGGTAGTAGGGTTTTGCAGCTCTTGGCCGGGCATGTACAGCTCTGAGGCCAAGCCTACTCACTGAGAGGCAGTAGAGTTTTACAGCTCTTGGTCGGGTATGTACAGCTCCGAGGCCAAGCCTACTCACCGAGAGGCAGTAGGGTTTTACAAAGATTCAACGCTTTCCGCATATTATTCCATTTGCATTTTTTATTTATTGAACTGCAAGGCAGTGGAAATAAAGAATACAGTAGGCAAACAAATAATGCAATACCTCACTGGGTATGATAAGGGCGCAGGTGGTTGGCGTGCCAGGGCCTTTCCAGTCTCTTGCCTTTATTGTCTTCTAGATAATAGCTACCTCTGGTGAGCTTTTTGATGATAACGTATGGTCCGTCCCACTGTGGCTCTAGCTTCCCCCGGGTCACCAACTGGTTCGATCATTTTCCAGACTTTATCACCAACTTCAAAACTGCGAGCGATCACCCGGTGGTTATAGACTTGCTACATTCTTCGTCGATATGCTTCCAACCGGGCCGCGACTTTGCCCCGCACCTCCGAGATGAGGTCTAGGTCAATCAACCGTTCTTGATCGTTGGCTTCCTTGCTATAGGATTGTCATCGGGCAGACTCATCTCCTACCTCCACTGGGATGATAGCTTCGGCCCCGTATACCAGTTGGAAAGGGCTCTCGCCCGTTCCCTCTTGGGGGGGGGGGGGGGGGGGGGGGAGGGGGGGTGATGCGGTAGGACCACAGGATGTTGGGGAGTTCTTCCACCCAGTTGCCCCCGATGTGGTCTAGTTTTATCATGAGTCCCCGCAGGATTTCTTGATTGACTACCTCAGCTTGTCCATTGCCCTACGTGTAGGCTACTGAGGTGAAGGATTGTCGAATGCCCAAACCTTCAGACCATTATTTTATCTTTCATCCCGAAAACTATATTCCGTTGTCCGACACCAGCTTGTAGGGGATGCCGTATCTACAAACAATGCCCCTTTAGAGGACTTTCATCACTGCCCCCTCCGTGATGTTCACCAGGGGTTCCGTATCAACCCATTTCGAAAAGTAATCCACGAGGACCAGCAGAAACTTCTTTTGCTGTGGCCCAATGGGAAAGGGGCCCATGATATCCATCCCCCATTGATCGAAAGGGCAAGACACCGTGGAGACTCGCAAGGGTTCTGTCGGGCGGTGAGTAACATGTTGATGTCTTTGACAGGCTTCACAACCAGCCACGAACTTGAGAGTATCAGCCTGTAGGGTAGGCCAAAAGTACCCTGCCAAAATGATCTTCCTGGCTAGGGATTATCCCCTAATGTGACTCCCGCAGATGCCTTCGTGTACCTCTCTCATCACGTAGTCGACCTCCTTTGGCCCGATGCACTATAGGAGAGCCCGCGCAAAGGCCCTCCTCTACAGTTGATCGCCGACCAGTGTGAATCTAACTGCCCGGCAGTAGAATAGCCGACTTTCTTGGTTTCCACTGGGAATGGTCCCATTACGTAGGAACGCTATGTAGGGATCCCTCAAGTCAGTCCGACTGTCGTTCCCGGCCTCTTCTGCAATTTGCGCGACCATCCCCTCTGCTACACTGGGTTCATTTAGGTGCCAGGTGGATAAGGAGCTATCCAGTTTGGCCAACTCATCGGCCCGAACATTGTCCGTCCTGGAGATCTTCTGCGGGCTAACCTCTACAAAGGAGGCTTTCAGCTGTTCGTAAAGGGCTACATATTTCTACAGACGCTCACACCTGTCCTCAAAATCACCCTTTATCTGTTGTGCCACCAACTGTGAGTCCGAATACATAGTAACCCGACATCCCCCATGTGCTTGGCTGCTTGCAGGTCGGCAAGTATCACCTCGTGCTCTACTTGATTGTTGGTAGCTTTGAAAGGAGCCGGATGGACAAATGTAATGTGTCTCCCCGAGGGGAAGCCATTAACACTCCCACCCCGCTATGCTGGCTGTTAGAGGACCCATCCACATAGATCTTCCACATTCCTTCGGCCTCGGCCTCCGGGATGGTCTCTAGCATGAAGTCTGAGAGAGCTTGGGCTTTGATAGCGGTGCGAGACTGATACTCAATGCCGTATTCACTTAACTCCATCATCCATTTGATTAGTCTTCCTGAAGCCTCAGGATTAGTGAGGACTCGTGCAAGCGGGTTGTTGGTGAGGACCACAATGGGATGTGCTAAGAAATACGGCCTTATCCTCCGGGACGTTAGGACCAGGGCATAGGCCAGTTTCTCCATCGTGGTATTTCGCGTTTCGGCGTCCTTTAGAAGGTTTTCAAAGAAATATATGGGATATTGTACCCGGTCTTGTTCTCAGATGAGCGCCGAGCCTACCGCTTGCTCTGCTGCTGACAGGTAGACAAACAACATCTCCCCTTCCACCGGTTTGTAGAGAATGGGGAGGGCGGCGAGATAAGTCTTCAGATCTGCAAAGGCTTTCTCACACTGGTTGTCCCAGTCAAACTTAGTTGCCTTTCTCAAAATCTTGAAGAATGGGAGGGTCTTGTCCCCAGATTTAGAGATGAATCTGGATAGCGTCGTGATTCTTCCGTTTAGTCACTGTTCCTCCTTGAAGTTGCGAGGGGGCGGCATATCCAGAATAGCTTTTACCTTTTCCGCGTTGGCTTCGATCCCCCTCTCTGACACCATGTACCCCAGGAACCGGCCGCTTTTTACCCCGAACAAACACTTAGTAGGGTTTAATTTCAGCCGATTAGACCTCAGTGTGGCGAATATTTCTTCCAGGTCAGCTATCATATCGCCTCCCTTGTCAGTCTTTACGATGATATCGTCCACATACACCTCAATGTTTCTCCCGATCTGGTGCCTGAAGACTTTGTCCATCATCCGCTGGTATGTGGCACCAACGTTACACAAGCTGAAAGGCCTGACGTTGTAACAATACGTGCCGTCGGCTGTCACAAAACTGACTTTCTCCTGGTCCTCGGGAGCAAGTGGGACTTGGTGGTAGCCTTGGTAAGCATCCAACATTGAGATGAACTCACAACCGGTTTTGGAGTCCACCAACCGGTCTATCTGAGATAGGGGATAACAGTCTTTAGGGCAGGCTTTGTTTAAGTCGCGAAAGTCGATACAGACCCGCCATTTGCCCCTGACTTAGGGACGAGGACCACATTAGCCAACCAGGCCAGGAATTGCACTTCTCTGATGTGTTTGTCTTTTAACAACTTCTGAACCTCATCTCGAATAGCCTTATCTTGATCCCGGGAAAAGTGCCTCCGTCTCTGCTTCACAAGACGGGCCCCTGACGTAACATGCAGGTGGTGCATGGCCAATGCCGATGGGACCCCTTTGATTTCTTCAGTGGCCCATGCGAAGACGTCATTGTGGCTCCGTAGGCAGTCTATGAGATGACTTCTTAATTTCGGCGCGAGGTCGAGGGCGATGCGCGTGACTCCCCCTCCATGTTGAGGGTGAATATGCACTTCCTCACTCTTGACCTCCCTTTGTTCTTCCTTGGGTCCTCCATCTTCTCGTGGGCTGGCGAGGTCCTCCGGCGAGACCTCATGGAGGTCAAGGTCCTCCCTTGCCAGCGTCATGGGTTCTCGAGCCGGCTCCACCATCGGTGCTCCTTCAAGTGCATTGGTGGTTTCCAACAGACAACGCCAAACTATTCCGAAAGGAGTCAACGACGATGGTCAGTCACCGGGGTTTCACCCACGTGAAAGTTGTGATTGAGAGGAGGAACTCAATGCCCTGCAAGATCAACACCAGCGTTAGGGGAACACGCCAGAGGTTGTCGAGCGGAGCCCACTCTGACGCTCAAGTCAGTGCCTCGATGGAGAGTAAAGGTAGCAAGAAAAAGAATGTATGAGTAGCTAAGCGAGCAAAACCCCCTTACCGGAGGGGTTAGACTACTTTTTATACCTGTGGTGGCAGACTTGGCCCTTTCCCATGATCTGTGCCACGTCTCCACGTTTAATGCCATGCCCTCCCTCCTTTTTGGCAGTTATTCGATAGCTAGTGAAACGGTCCGTGCCGTTATTACGCTTAGACCCATTGAGGATGCTTATCCATAGATCCGTGAAGGAGGGGAGGACCGTTACCTAGGGTCGAAGGTAGCTCGGGCTCCACTTCCTCAAGGTGATCTCGGAATCTTCTGCCCCGGGTGATCACGGGCGCTCCGCTTACCCGAGATGGTCTCGGGCCCCGACTTCCAAAGGTGATCCCGGGAGGGGTTTTCTGACCTGAATTTCCAGAGCATGCATCCCGAGGGGGGTCCTGGAACTCTGAAAGGAAAGTCGCACAGATTCGTTATATCGTGCCACGCAGCTTCTTCATCTAACGTGCCCGCCACGGGCCATTCAACCCCATTAATAAATAAATATGTATAATATAAAAATATAGATAAAGATTAAGCAAATATATCAAGAGATAAAGAAAATATAAAGATATAAATATAAAATATAAAAATATATAAACTACAAATATATAATTAGAGGTTGTAGACTAAGCAAATATGTGTGTGATTGCTGTTGGTGTCAGAAGCACCAGATCGAACCTGATTTTGATAATGACAAAGGGTTCAAAGTTATGTTTATGTGGTGATCTAATGAATTTACTAAGTGTGTAGGAATGTCCTAGTTAACTTAGGCACGAAGTCTTGACCTGTAGGGTTGAGCGTGAAGTCCTGGTCGATGATTGGGCACGAAGTCCTAGCCGAGGGCTGGCCACCGAAGACCTGACTGAGGATTGGGCATGAATACCTAGTTTGAGGAATTGGGCACGAAGACCTAGTCGGGGACTGGGCATCGAAGACCTGATCTGGAAGATCGAGCTGGAGATTTAGCCGAGCGATGACTATGGACCGAAGTAGAGACGGGTCGAGACACAGACATCTAGAGATCCGGGAGTTTCGGAGGCCGAGAAAAAAATCCAATTGGAGGAGCCAGTTGGCAAAAGGTAACTTCTCCAGAGTGGAGTAGGTGAGGACGCGTTCCTCGGAAGAGGGAATAGTAGGCGTCGGTTCAACCTAGGATTTAATTTGAAATCCAAAGTCCAAACTAGACAGCTCTGGCTGTCATTCATGCATGCATTTACCTTATTATACTGTGTTCTTGGTTGCAGGCTAAAGGAACCAGCTGTTACGATCAGGGGCGTCTGAGAGGGCTTAGGCGCCTGAGAACCCAGGCGCTTGAGAGGACTCAGGCGCCCCAGAGGGGTTTTTTCTCAGCAGGTGGCAAAGCTGAGTTGGCAGTCGCACCACATCAGCTCCCAGGCGCCTCGTTGCTCCCAGGTGCCCCAGTGATCCTAGGCACCCAAGAACAGGATCAAAGTTGGCCGAGTATGCGGATAAGGATGCAGCTGATGCGGTGACGTGTAGGGCACCCCTATAGCCTATCAGGCACCCGAGATCTTGTATAAAAGGGGTTTCAACCCCTTTGCTTCAACAATTAACTCAAGCACTCGAAAACACTACGACAATATTCCGTGCTCAAGTTTTCTGCGCCAACAACATTCAAAGATCGACGACACGGTGCTCCAAAAAGTTTTGCTCTTATTCTTAAGTGTCGTTGGTATAATGTTTTCAATTTAGTTCTGTACTTAAATCCTTATACTTGTACATCATTTTCTGACTTATAGTATTGCCCAACGAAAATGGTCAAGGACTATGGACCTTGGAGTAGGAGCTGCCACAAACTCCGAACCAAGTAAAACAAACTGTGTTAGCAATGCTTTATCTTGTGAAGTTCTTTATTTCCTCTATGCTTAATCTCGATTAATTTCTGAAAAAGATGTTATTGATATTCACCTCCCCTCTATCGATCACAACAATCCCACAAGTGGTATCAGAGCAAGTGGCTCAATCTCGATGAAACTACCAATAAGTTTTTCGGATTTTTTTGTGATTTTCTATCAGAAAAGGTATTATTGCACTTTTCTGATATTTTCTTTTTAATTCTTTTTCATTCGTGGTTTTTCTCGTTTTCTCAAAGTTGGTTCAACACCCCTCGGGAATTTCAGTTTATCTACTTCTATACAACACTACTAATCCAAGACCAAGTCTTGGAACCAATTTTTGTATTTTTGATTCTTTGTAGGATTTTCCATAGCCTCGCAAGAAGGTTATAACACCGCCCGACCACCTCTCTTCTCGGGAGAAGACTTCTCCTACTGGAAGGACAGAATAGAGGTCCACTTGAAAACTTAGGTGGAGATATGTATAATTATCCAAGCTGGATTGGAAATCCTGAAAAACTCTCAAGGCAAACCTCAGGGATACTCAGAGTGGGATGCCCTACTAAAGAAAAAGATTGAAGCAGACACCAAGACAACATAAACCCTCGAGTATGGCCTAACCAAAGAAGAACTCAACCGCGTCAGCCCCTTTAGCAGTGAAAAGGAGCATTGGAACAAGCTGATCGAGCTGCACGAAGGAACATCAGATACGCGAATTAGCAAGCGCGATCTTCTACTGAACAAACTCTACAATATAATGATGCAGGACGGCGAAACCGCAGCACAACTCCACGCACGTATTCAAGAACTAATGACTGACCTTCACACCATCGGCCACAAGGTAGAGAATCGAGACTTAATCAAGTATACTCTAAATTCTTTTCCTCGAAATTCTTTGTGGGCATCTATGGTAGATGCGTACAAGGTTTTGAGGAATTTATTAAAAATTAAACTAGATGAATTATTTTCAGAATTAGAATTGCATGAACAGACTAACTCTGCATAGGTTGAGAAAGGTGTTGCACTTTTTGCAGGTAAAGTCCCGTGTAAACTAAAGAAGAAGATGCCACAACCGATACCTGAGTCTGATTCTGACTTGGAATCTGCCGACGACGGAATCAATCATCCCGAGCTAGTAAGAATGGCTCGAAACTACTACAAGATGATTAAAGGGCAAAGAAAGAAGAAGAAGGTGGTTCAACCAAAGGATGATCCAACTAAACCAAGTACCAGTCAAAAAGGAAAGATCGAAGTCACCTGTTATGGGTGCAACAAGAAGGCTCACTACAAATCGGAGTGTCCCAATGTAAAGGAGGCCAAGAAGTCTCGGAGGAAGAAGGCACTTTAAGCTACGTAGGACAAGTCTTCCTCAGAAGATGAAGAAGAAGCACTGCAATCCAACCTCCTCATGCTAATGACTTCAGAAGAACTTGACACCGAGTCAGAAATAGAGCCGGAAGAAAGCGGCGGAACTGGAAAGCCATCAATATCAGAAGATGGCTGAATCACTATAAGTGGTTATCCTGAGTCTCAGTTATACGATCTAAACTCTTATCTGTCACGTAAGTTGGTCAAAGACAACATCCGGGTTGAGTCCGTCCAATATGAGGTAAAAGTCCTGAAGGAGGAGGCCAACTCAAGCTCCTTGACTGAGACCATTTATGAAGGAACCTCAACTCAAGTTCAAAAACTTGAGGAGGAGAATTCCTCCTTGAAATCTCAAGTGAAGGAACTTAGAGTTACGCTGGAATGGTTTACTTCGGGTTCCAATAATCTTGACATGATTCTTGGAAAACAAAAATTCGTTCTCAACCGATCTGGACTTGGTTACCGAACCAACTCACGTTACAAATCCTACTATTCTGTATTGAACCAAACTAGAAACTGAGTCCAAGCATGAGTCCCAAAATTAAGCTTGACTAATCAAGCAGGACCAAATCAATATTGGATCCCTAAGGACAAGATTCACATCCTAGATAGACCATATCGTGGCTTTAGTCCAGGGGGAGCCAATAGAAAAATGATTTTCATTATTAGATGCTTTTCTTGAATATTTTTTTTAATTGCTAGATGCTTGTTTATTTATTTCTGTAAAAATGCCATGCTTAGGATTAGAAAAGGTTAGATAAGGACCTGACTTGATTGAAACTTGCACAACCTAGTATTAGGGTGGGGCGAGATGATAGTACGTTAGGAAAGCTTGTCTAAAGAGTCAGGTAGGGTAAGACGTACCCTATTTGATCTTTTTAGTCTGGTGAAACTAGCTGAAGCTACCTCGCTTTCTCAAAGAGTAACTTGAAAATAAAATTTCTTTAAAAGACTTTGTCTAGGAAAGGGTCATTGCTCCGATAACCAAGAAGGCTCCTATGTCTCGCTAAGACCTGGAAGCCGATTATTGAAATCTATTTTCATTTTACTAATTGTTAAACTTGAATCTAACTCAATGTTCAATCAAATCATAGTTTTTAACTTAAATTCAAAGATAAAATTAATGCATCTTACAAAATAGATAATGATATCCTGTTTTGTCACTTAGAAATGGGTGAGATGCTTAGGAACTAAAAGTTTAGTCCAACCTAACCAACCTCACAAAACTAAATAATTTCGCCTTTAATTTATTAAACCTAATTTAATAATTTACAAAATTCAACTTAACACTCTTCAAAATTCAACTTAAATATTTTTCATAATTCAACTTAATAATTTTCAAAATTTAACTTAACACTTTTCAAAATTCAACTTAAATATTTTTTAAAATTCAACTTAATATTTTTCAAAATTCTACTTAATATTTTTCAAAATTCAACTTAATAATTTTCAAAATTCAACTTAAGACTTTTCAAAATTCACCTTAATAATTTTTTAAAATTCAACTTAATAATTTTTCAAAATTCAACTTAATAATTTTCAAAATTCAACTTAACACTTTACAAAATTCAACATAATAATTTTTTAAAATTAAACTTAATAATTTTCAAAAATTTAACTTAACATTATTCAATTTTAACATTAATATTTTTCAAAAGTAAACTTAGCCTAATCGGTTTTTTGCTTATCCATTTTTTAAAAAATAACTTAAGACAAAGCTAATCTTTCATGAATTTATGTTATTTCAAATGTAAACTTAATTTAACACAAATTATCAAAAAATTATAAACCAAAGCTTTGATTCAGATTTGATTATATGAGTTAAATCCCGATCAAACAAGGTCAACCAGGCGCCTATGTGTAATCGGCGCCCGAGAGTCTCGAGCGCCTGACACCTTTTCCCACCTCGGTACACTTCCCGAGGCTCCCCTGGTTTCACAAAACCAAGTGCGATAGTCAAAACCACTGCCAAAAACCCTGTCCGGGCGTCCAAGTAGCTACTCGGGCACCTTATCCTTATCTCTGAACCGGGCGCCCACCAAGGGCACCGAGCGCCCAAAAAAGGGCTATATAAGCCCTTGCCAACTTTCAACCCCACACCAACAATCTTCTCCCTACTCTCTTCCTCTTCACTTCTAAGCCCTCCCAAGCGACCACATTCAATCGAGATTCTTCTTTTTCTTAATCTCCAACAATGCCACCTCGATAATATTTCATGATCTTAAACCTATTCTAAAATTTTAGATTATCAATAATTATGTTATTTATTAATCATTTTACTATTTAGCAAACGTCGTGTTATTGAGATTGACCTGTTGGGTATGGCTTGGAGGCTTTCCTAGCAAATACCTAGTCGATCCGAGAGACCTCTCCACATGTACGGATTAAAAATTTAATCTGAGTGGAGATCTGACTCCCATCGACCGTCTCATGCCGTATCGAATGATCCAAATTGCAACTTAGCCAATTACCAAAATTGACCTTGTAATTTGCTCGACCGTTCGACCGTGGAAAAGGCAACGAGTTGACCGCCGACTTTTGTGTTTATGGTCGGGGTCTAGTTAAGAATTTATTAAACATATTTTGTAATCAAAACAATAAATTCTTAAACATAAAATGACAAGACATGTAAACATGGCACATAAAAGACATAAGGAAATACAAAGGAGTGTATGGAAAGTTATACCTTTCCGATCACCTCGTGATCTTCTACCTTATGTCCCTCCCTTCACGGACGTCGTGTGGGCAACGATCTACCATGATCCAAGATCACCAAGAGCTCCAATCAACCCTCTTCTCCAACCGGCCAAAACCCTAGCTCCTAGGGTTTGCGCCGCAGGCCACCCTCTTCCTCTTCCCTTGCGCCGCTGACCGCCGGAGTTGGCTCCAAGCCCTCCGACCAGTAGCAGACTTAGAGAGGAAGATGAAGAAGATGAAGAAGAAGAAGAAGGAATGAAACAACCTTCTTCTCAGCCCCAACAGCTCGAAATCTCCTCTTCTCCCTCAACCTTGCGCCGCCGCAACCTTTTGGTTGCGCCGCCTCTCGCCGGCCACCGACACCTCCTCTTCCCTCCGTGATCCTCACGCAAGGTGGAGAAGATCTCTACCTTGTTTCCTTGAGTCTCAGCCGGAGCTTGGTGGAGGAGGTGGAGAGAACCGAAGGGGAGAACCCTTCTTCTCTTGTTGCGCAGAAAACCTAAGAGGGAGAGAAGAGAGGAGAGGAGAGAAGCTTAGGGATCAAACTCTTGGATTGATTAATTGGCTAGCTTTTGATTTCTTGATCTCATAGGGTATTTATAGGGCTAAGGCAGGGACCAAGAGGAGGAGTTGGTTCTTGGCCCGCTAATGGATCCAAACCCGATCCATTAATTAAGATTCATTCCACTAAAGGATCTTAATTGAACTTCCTCACCAACCCCTATATTTTCATATGGGTTCCACATATTACGAGTCATCCATCCCCTCGTGTTTAAGATCTCGCATGCCCGTTAATTTATTAAATTATTGTGAATTTAAATTAATTAACTTCTGGATCCTTGATTAGTACCACTCAACCTTATCAACGTGCCGGATCAAATCCACCTGCAGGGTTTAGCACGATGAACCTTTTGAGCTCATCAAGGGGGCATCATCATCCTGACTCACTAGGACATAGATTCTGTCAATAATCATCGGCACATCATATTATTAATATTATTTCTAACTTACCGGGTCTATCGATCTAACAGAATAGACCTCGCCCATTGGTAAATCAAAGAAACAATAATTAATAATATATGCCTGATATTATTTCGGGATTAAGGGATCGTCCTCCATAATATCAACTGAGGTCCTATCCAATTATCTAGTCAGTACAAATTGGATAACCTCGGGTTTTGGTCCTACTCAATGTACTCATAGCACACTAGTGTAGTCCTATGGTCAAGACCAACCACACCTAACTACACTACAACCATCCTGATGGGTTATCCAATTCCATCTAGGTTGTGAGCCTCTATTTATGCTAAGTAAGAACTGATAACATGATCTTCCGTGTGACACCACACACATGTTATCTACAATGCAAAGCAATGGGACTTCGTGTATGTACTATTATAAACAAACACCTAGTGTGTATGATTGTCTTTTCATAATAAAGATGTTCATATAATAAAAGTCATGTCTTTTAGTATACACATCTTACATGACCCCGGTCCTGAGCCTAGCCCTGATCCTAGGTTCCCTTTGCTAGCTCTCTTCTTAGTTCGAAACTACTACATATAAACCACTCGAAACCAATTATCTCAGTAGAAGTTTCTTTACCCAATCCTGTCCCTAGTTGTAGATGCCATCAACTACTACCAACTTGAGCGCTTAGTGTACTGTAATAGTTCAATAAACACGACCTAATGTGCTGAATATTATAATAACTTGGTCAAAATAGATGACTTTTCTATTCTCCAATGGTTCAGACCCTTTCATTTACCATCACTCCTATTTGTTTACTAGATTTCTTGGACTATAACCTTCTCAGTCCACCTTTGTTTGCTACCCTCCTACGAACCTTCCCTTTTCTCACTCTACTCTCACATCAACCTCGACACACTTTACTCCTATTTTTTCGGGAATATGAGAGATCCAACAGTGCAGAACTTTAATCTTGATCTGCATATCCAGGACTACGCACTCTATCGAGTCTTGGTCCACTTCATTCTACCCCTACCTCTCGGGATGTAGTGGTCATGCGACCCTTCCACTCCTTCCTACTCTATGCCATGATCCACCACCTGGACATAGACATTAGACTTCATATGTTCCAGAAGATCTCCAGTGTCTCTACCCGATTGAGAGTGCGGACACATTACTGTCACATCTTGACAACACTCTTCCACTATAATGGACGTGATATTACTATTAGAGAGATCGTTAGGATGATGGAATTCGATGAAGTAGGATCTAGGAACTTCTCCCTAGCAGCAATAGATGTCTCGGCTCTCGGGGTCATTTCATGGAGATGATGAGACGCTCCACCATAGGATGACTCAGAGGATGATGTGGATGTTGATGTCATAGATATCGCTGTCAAGATTGAAGAGCAGCTGTAGCAGTCTCCACCACCCCTCCTCCATTGACTACGAACCAGCGCCTCGCTCGGATTGAACATGAGGTCCACAGTCTTCGTTCATGGCATCCGGGCCCTTCTTTGTAGTCTAGCATTGTACTTGACTATGGATTTGAACTTGACTTGTTTTTTGATTTCTCCTACTTAGTTGATACTGGTTGACCTTTATTGACTTGCTTGCTTATTAGAATATGCTCAATAGAATAGGGTTATTTTTCATTTATATGTTTTTGAAATGATTCTTGTCATTTTTTCCTTTTTTCAAAAATTATTAATTGCTTTTAAAAATTCATAGTTTAAAAACATATTATTTTAACTTTTTATTTGACTTTCCGACTTAGTTTTTCATAAATTACCCTCTTTAAAACTAGGGATTTCTTCATTATGGACTTAACTTAGGACTTAACCCTAGTTTGCATGTTCCTATAGATTTAGAAGCCAACATCTCACAAGCACATTCGGATACTTGATTGACAACTTAGACTGGGTTGAGATGCTTAGGTCTATGTCTTGACTCAAGATGCTTTAAGTCAACACATCAAAAGCAGTTGGGGCATAAATATAATTGAACAACAATCAGGTTAAGTAATCAAGCTTAGAAAGTCTAAACTTGATAAGACTACTTAACTTGACTAACCCAAGTGAAAGTTACTATTTTATAACAGTTAGTAATAATAACTGGGTTAGACAGGGATCCAAAGAATTAAGATTTGGCTATTTCTCAAAAATTTTTTTGCATGGTTTACTTTTCAATTTATAGGATATTAACTTAGTTCAAATCTTTTATTTGGTTCAAATTACTTTTTAGACTTAACAAATTATTCCTTAGCTTTAATTCTTGCTTAATCATTTCATAATTTGTTAATTGTTCCCTATCAATTGCCTTCTTAATAATTAACACTTGATATTTTTTAACTTTTTAAAAATTTCTTATGGTTTTTTTTTCAAAATTCATAGGCTCTGATACTCAATATTTTCTTTCTTTCTCCTTAATCATGTTTTCTTTCAAAACATATTTTCTAAAAGAATATTCTACTATATATTTTTTTGATATATGGCAAAGGGGAGAGTAGAAAAAGTAATGTTAAAAATAAAAATTTTACATTTCTCAAATAAACCTTGCTTTTGAAAGAATATTCTTTTAAAGGAAAAAACTCTATTTTTTCATAAATTTTTCATTTTAACTTAGAGTTTCTTTTCGATATTTAGAAGTTTTTCAAATAATTTTTTCAAAACTCAAGTAATAACATCTTCATACTTAGGTTTTTTTTTGAAAAATTAGAAAATCTTTCAAAGTAGAAATTGTATATTTTTTTCAAAAAGTTTCAGGGGGAGCATTTCAAATCAAGGGAGAGCTTTTATGCAATATTTCAATTTTGTAAGGGTTTCTCAAAAATTATAAATGTTCTAAATATAAGGGGGAGATTACTAATTAAGGGGGAGAGTTTTAAAAGTTGTTTCAAATTTGTCATGCCTTAAAGAAAAAATTACTTTATTCGTTACTTAACTGTGGTTTGTCTCTTGTTTATATATTTTTTTAAAACTTAAACT
>JAGFNQ010008575.1:52894-96174 GCA_024364735.1 Boesenbergia rotunda | reverse complement strand
ATGGCATAAACATATCACATTCTAGGATATCAAACCTATATGGCATAAACATAGGCATACATTCTAGGATATCATAAGAGCATCTTCTTACCATAATCATAACATGGATCATTCATTCTCATACATATCTTTTAACATGGAGCATAAGCATAACACATCATTATCATAACATAATGCATAACGTGTATGAATGCATGGGTGGAATGCATATACGTATATGGATGCTTAGTTTAAAATCATACTTTTCATGAACATACTTTTCATAAACATACTTTTCCATAATGAATGCATGGGCAATGCATATATATCATAAGGATGCTTAATCTTTTAAAAACATACTTTTCATTTCTTAACATAATCATCATAACATCATTTGGGGTCCCCGGCTTGTACCACATACATACATCATAGCGCGCATCCCTAGTAAATCCAAGGTAGCTAGCCCCGACCTACTAGGGTAAGGACAGCATAATCGGTAGTCCCCGAACCGAGGCGCTTCTTAAGGAGCCCATCCCTGTTGCACAGCTCCGGTAGTGCCAGAACCGTGGACAGCTGCGGTAGTCCATAACCGGGGCGTTCTTAAGGTGCCCATCCCTTGGACCCATACTTCGGTCCGGTACAAGCCCATACATAAAGTAAAAATACTTTTCATGCTTCATCATTCATAAGCCATTCATAGCATACTTATCATGGCATCATTCTTATCATGAACATGATCATAACATACTTGTCGTAACATCATTCTTATCATGCATAACCATGGCATATCATTCATAAACATGGCATATCATTCGTAAACATGGCATATCATTCATAACATGGCATATCATTCATAAGCATAGCATATCATGTATAACCATGGCATATCATTCATAAACATGGCATATCATTCGTAAGCATGGCATATCATTCATAACATAGCATATCATTCATAAGCATAGCATATCATGTATAACCATGGCATATCATTCATAAACATGGCATATCATTCGTAAGCATGGCATATCATTCATAACATAGCATATCATTCATAAACATAAATCACATCTTACCATAGGGCCATTGGGACCCTTACTTGGAATAAATCTTAACTCTTATCCTATTAACCCTTATTGGCCGAAACTTATGGAGTCCCATGGCCATGTGAGAATTCACACAATCACCATCCATCATCCTTATATCATGGAAGCACATAAACATAAGTTGGAGTTAAAGACTCAACCCTAACCCTTGGGTCCTTGGGGTTGGCCGAACCATATGAGGCCTATAGGGTACTCCAAAAATTCTCAAAATTTATACTTAACTTCTAAACATAATCAGGGAACATTAAATAACATTAACAGGATTTTTAACATATTTATAGACATTTACATCATGGTGGCCGAAACACATAATCATAGGGACCTTGGTTTTGATCCTTTCATGTTGGCCGAAACCCCAGAGTGTCCTAGGGTACTCCAAAAATTCCTAAAAATTACAATTAACTTCTAAACATCATAAGGGAACATAAAATAACATTATCATGATTTTTAACATATTTCTAGACATTTAAAACATGTTGGCCGAAACCCATAAACATAGGGACCTTGGTTTTGTCCCTTTCATGTTGGCCAAAACCCTAGGGTGTCCTAGGGTACTCCAAAAATTCCCAAAAATTACAATTAACTTATAAACATCATAAGGGAACGTCAAATAATATTATCATGATTTTTAACATATTTCTAGACATTTAAACATAGTGTCCGAAACCGTTGAACTAAAGGTTCTGGGTTTTTGCTTGTTCATGTTGGCCGAGACCCTAGGGTGTCCTAGGATACTCCCAAAATCCCCAAAAATTATAATTAACTTCTAAAAATAATTAGGGAACATCAAATATTATTATCATGATTTTTAACATATTTATAGACATTTAAAACATAGTGGCCGAAACCCTTGAACTAAAGGTTCTGGGTTTTGCTTCTTTCATGTTGGCCGAGACCCTAGGGTGTCCTAGGTTACTCCAAAAATCCCTAAAAATTGCAGTTAACTTATAAACATCATAAGGGAACATAAAATAATATTATAATTATTTTTAACATATTTTTAGACAATTAAAACATGGTGGCCGAAACCCTTGAACTTAAGGTTCTGGGTTTTGCTTCTTTCATGTTGGCCGAGACCCTAGGGTGTCCTAGGGTACTCCAAAAAATCCCTAAGAATTTCAGTTAACTTCTAAATATCATAAGGGAACATTAAATAATATTATCATGATTTTTAGCATAATTTTGGACCTTTGAAACATGCTGTCCGAAACCTTTGAACATAGGAACCTTGATTTTTTTGTTTCCCTTCAACATTAAATCCGAAACTCACCCATATATCAAGCCAAAAATCATGGAAAACATTGGTAACTATTATACCACAGGTGAGGGAGTCTTACTTAAGATTTCTTGATTTTTAGACCTTGGATGGAAAGAAGAAAGAAGACTTGACCACACCTAGCCCTTAGAACCTTGAGAAGACCTTAGATCTTGGAGAAGGAGAGCTTTTGTGGAGTTTTCTCAAGGGAGAATTCCTCCTTGTGTGCTCGGCAAGAATGGAGAAGGAAGAGAGGAGCAAATGCAATTGATGGCATGAAGAATGAAACTCCCAAACCCCCTTATTAATCAACCATTAAGGTGGTGAATGAATAGTTTTCCATGACCCTTCATCTTCTTCTACCATTTAACCACCATTCACTTCCTTTTCTCACAAGAATTCCTTGCTAGGTGAGTTGGTTAAAGCATTCATTGTTGTACAAGAGGTCCTAGGTTCAATCCTTGGCCCATGCACCTTTATTTTTATTTTATTTAATCCTTTTTCTTATTTTCGAAAATTTCCCTTTTATTTCGAAAATTCTTCAAAAATTACCCATAATTATGCCAATATTCTTAAATAAAATTCTTTTATATTTATATTAATTTTTACCTAATTTATATTAATTTTACCTAATTAATACCCATTTTTGGAGCCCTTTTAAAGCTCATTAGTACCTAGTTTTTCTCAATTTAAATGAGAAAACATGGATTTCTAGGCCCAATTTTACATAATTATTTCTGGGCCCCTCGAAAAATTATCTAGACATGCTCAATATTTTAAGAAAATATTTTGAGAATTTTCCGGGTCTTTACAAGAAAAGCATCTTTTCTTTTTTCCTTCATTAAACACTTTAATGAATTTCCCTTTAATCCCGACCGGGCCTCTCAGGCTTCCGACCGGTCTCTCGACCAAGTCTGCCAAGTGCCGAGCTCCCGACCCAGTCTGTCGAGCTCCGACCCAGTTTGCCGAGCTCCGACTCAGTCTGCCGAGCTCCCAGCACAGTCTGTCGAGTGGCGACCCAGTTTGCCGAGCTCCAAGCCCAGTCTGCCGAGCTCCCAGCCTAGTCTGCCAAGTGCCGAGCTCCCGACTCAGACTACCGAGCTCCCAGCTCAGTCTGCCGAGTGCCAAGCTCCCGACTCAGATTGCCGAGCTCCTAGCTCAGTCTGCTGAGTGCCTACCTCCCTACCCGCGCTCCTGAGTTCCCAACTCTAGCTCCCTAACTGACCTCCCGAGTTCCTAACTCGGGCTCAGATCTCCCGAGTTCCCAACTCGGGCTCCCGAAGCATCATGTCCTTAGTGGGTGACTCAATAAGTTCTCGCGACATTGGCAATGCGCCTAAACCCTTTAGACACATAAGCAATGAGCGGCATCTAGCAATGCATCATTGCTACCCAAGTAACAAGAAAAGTCAAGATCTGACTAAACTTCCGTGACTATGATAATGTATGACCTTGTCCTTCTATCCTTGATATCTAGATTGACCAATGAGGCATAGACCGTGTCATCCTCAATCAATCTTGTGTTTCTTGATCCCCGAGTAGACTCACTCAAACAAATAAGCTCAATATCTCATATTGACTCATTTGAGCATGGTAATGCGTTTTAGTAGTCCTACTCGATCAAGGGGCACACAGATATCACTCCCGTCATATGGGAGGGATAGATCCCATCTACATCACTCACATCCCTCCGCATAATTCATACATACCCAGTGCTCTCCTTTATAGTCACCCTATTACGGGTGACGTATGACGATACCAAAGTACATAACTCCTTATGTAGGGAACCGTAGTGACTTCAGGTCTAAGGACTATTCATACTGATAGTCACATGAGAAAGTTTATGACACTCATATGACAATATATAAAACTTTCTTATGGCGGGTCAATTTAGTACACAATCTCCAATGTATACCCATGTGTCAACTTGATATCTCATATCCATGACTTGTGAGCTCAAGTCATCAGTTGACCTACATGCTAGTCTCCATGCATTAATATTGTCCTTGAATATTAATACTTGACTAGGAATGGTTTAGAGTAGTATTCTCTAAATCATCTCATTATCGATTCAACCAATCGATATAATGTAGATAAGAACCTACTACCCAAGGACATTATTATACTTAGTTATTTGACACAAATACAAAGTAAGTATAATAACCATGCCTTTATTAATGATAGAATATGATATAAAATGTCCCTAATCAATCATCACATAATTGTCTCTAGGGCTCCTACTAACACAAACACTCAGAAGGCGAGTAAACACATAGAGCGCAAATACCACCTGATACGAGAAATCGTAAAGCGAGGAGAAGTAGTTGTCGCCAAGATTGCATCAGAGGACAACCTAGAAGATCCTTTCACTATGGCCCTTTCCGAAAGAGCTTTTGATCAGTATGTGGAGGATATGGGAGTTAGATGTATGGCATTGTGAGGACAGCAATGTCTATGAGTATAAGTGGGAGATTGATAGGATGTATACTAAAAGACTTGTCTTTTTATATATGAACATCCACTTTTTGAAAGAGAATCACAACAACACAGTTGCATATTTAAATTAGTATATGCATAACAATCTCATACTCTGCATTATAGATAACATGGTGTGTGGTGACACATAGAAGATCATGTTATCAGCCCCTTGCATAGTATAAGGAGAGGCTCACAACCGAGATGGAGTTGGACAAACCATCAGGATGGTAGTAGTGTAATTAGGTGTAGTTTATCTTGACCATAGAATTACACTAGCGCACTTTGTATGCATTGAGCAAGTCCAAAATAGAGGTGATCCAATTTGTACTGACTTTATAATTGGAACTAACCTCAGATTATTATGGAGTATAATCTTGAAATCTCGATATTATAATGGGCACGTGTATATAATATTTATTTCTTTGATTTACCAATGGGGGAGATTTATTCTGCTAAATCGATAGGCCTGGTAAGTTGAGAAATAATATTATTTACATGGTGTGTCATTAATTATTGATAAAATTCGTGTCCTGGTGAGTCGAGATGATGATGCCCCCTTGATAATTTAAATTAATCGACGGGCATACGATATCTTAAACATGGGGAGATGTATGTACTCATAATAGGTGTGACCCATATGAAAATATGGGAGTTGGTGAGGAAGTTCAATGGAGATCCTTAAGTGGAATGGATCTTCGATAATGGATTAGATTTGGATCCATTAGTGGGCCAAGACCTAACTCCTCCTCATGGTCCCTACCTTAGCCCTATATATACCCCATGGGATCAAGAATCCAAGGCTTAATGCAATTGTTCAACAAAACCAAGGTTTTTCTTTCTCTCCCTCTCCTTCTCTCTCATAGGGCAACCAGCCGGTGAAAGGAAGAGGAGGATCACCTCCTCTTTTCTTCCTCTCTTCTTCTCCACCTCTTGGCGGAGATTCACAAGGACAATGAGGAGTCTTCTTCTTCCTTGTGTGGTGCTCGATAGCAAAGCAAAGGAGGTCAACGGTTGGAAGGAGGTGGCGCAAGTGGTGGTCGGTGGTCGGCGGCGCCTCAAGCATAAGTGGAGGAAGGGGTTCAGCCGGTTGTTTTGGCAAAGGAGAAGCTTGTTTCACTCCTTCATCTTCTTCTTCATCATCCTCTCGGTTGCTTCCATGTGCCGGCGAGCTTGGGTGGCTCTTGGTGGCCGACGACGCAAGGAAGAAGGAGAGGGTGGCCGACAGTAGCAAACCCTTGTCTAGGGTTTTGCTAGGCGTGAAGAAGTGATCAATTGGAGCCCCATGTGATTCCAGTGTTGGTGCAAGTTGCATCAGTGATGTCCTCCTCTAAATGTTTCAATGTTTGACAATGTACTTAAGTCAGTGATATATTGAATAAGGGAAGAGTGAGTGAAGAAAGCTGGACCAAGGTGAACCAAAGTCCTAGTTAACCTAGGCACGAAGTCTTGGTTCGAAGATTTGGGCACTAAGTCCTGATCATGGATTGGGCATTAAGTCCTGGCCGAGCGCTGGGCACCTAAGACCTGGCCGAGGGTTGGGCACGAAGACCTGGTTCGAGGAATTGGGCACTAAGTCCTAGCCGAGGGTTGGGAACCGAAGACCTGGTTCGAGGAATTGGGCACGAAGACCTGGCCGAGGGTTGGGCACCGAAGTCCTGGACTTAGGGTTTGGGCACAAAGTCTTGGTCTGAGGGATTGAGCAACATAGCAGAGTGATGATTAAGGACAGAAGTAGAAACGGGTCAGGGTTCGGACGTCTCGAGATCCGAGAGTATCGGAGGCTAAGCAAAAATCCACCCGAAGGACTTGGTGGCAACCGTCTCCTGAAAGGAGTAAGTGAAAGGCGCGTTCTCGGGGGTGGGAACATGAGTCGGTTCGACCTAGGGTTTCATGGAAATTCGAAGTCAGATCCAAGTCCTTAAGGTTAAAATTGTGTGTATATTTGCTTTGTATTTTTGTATCTTGCAGGTACCTTGAATGGAAGACAAAGCAGGCAAACAACACACAATGGGCTGGAACTTAAAGAAGTTAGGTACCCCCCATTGATGAGGGCGCCCAACAGAATCCAGGCACCCCCATCAATAGGGGTGCCCAAGCCAAAGAAGAAAAACAGTGTAAAGTGAAGGAAGGCATAATAGGCTTCCATTCAGGTGCCCGGGATGATACAGGCACCCAAGTTGAAAGTTGTATTTGCTACTTTGAGTTCGAAGCAGAGATAAGCATTCATTCAGGCGCCTGGGAGGTTCCAGGGTGCCCTGGTCAAAGGTTTTATCAGCTGCGACGAGTTTGGCGCAGTGATAAGGTTTGACCAAGCCCAATATGGCGCCCCCATCAACACTGGCGCCCGTATGAAGACTATAAAAGGGGTTTCGACCCCTTAGCTTGAATCATAACTTCCAAACATGATTCTAAGCTTCCAAAGTAATGACAACGCGCTAACGACGAAGCTCAGTGACCGGGAGGCTCCAGGAGGAAGTCCGCGACACTTCGGAGGTCCAGATCGGTCGAGTTTTAGATCTTATTTGTTTGGTTTGAATTTACAATTCTGTACTTATTTTTATCAATCATTGATTGTAATTTATGCACTGTAAGATGGGTTTCTCCGCCTCCGGAAAGTCCGGAAAGGAGACCAATAGTGGATGAGCGTTCCCGTGCATAGGCCTTGGATGTACTGACCCTGTGGGGTTGGGAACCAAGTAAAAATCCCGCATGCACTGTCATCTTTTATCTTTCTGTTTTACTTTTCCGCTGTGCTACTAACGCTTTGAATAGAACGATCAAAAGTTTACGATTTACCGTGATGATTTCTCGATCAATATTCACCCCCCCTCTATCGACGGCACTGGTCCTACATCCGATTCTTGGTAGTGTTGATGCAGTCTAACCCTGATTGTTGTTTTGGTGTTGTCACCGATTTTAGTTTAGGTTAATGAGATGATTGAGATTAAGTCCTGGTCGGGGACTAGGTAAAGTGGAAAATACCTAGTGGGACTAGGTTGGATGAAATGCTGGCTTGGAGGGTCAAGTCCTAGCTTGGAAAGCTAGGTTGGATGAAACCCTGGCTTGGAGGGCCAGGTCCTAGCTTGGAGGGCTAGGTTGATGAAACCCTGGCTTGGAGGTCCAGGTCCTAGCTTGGAGGGCTAGGTTGATGAAACCCTGGCTTAGAGGGTCAGGTCCTAGTATGGAGGGCTAGGTTGATGAAACCCTGGCTTGGAGGGCCAGGTCCTAGCTTGGAGGGCTAGGTTGAGGTTGATGAAACCCTGGCTTGGAGGGCCAGGTCCTAGCTTGGAGTGCTAGGTTGATGAAACCCTGGCTTGGAGGTACCTAGAATGGAAGACAAAGCAGGCAAACAACACACAATGGGCTGGAACCTAAAGAAGTTAGGTACCCCCCATTGATGAGGGCGCCCAACAGAATCCAGGCGCACCCATCAATAGGGGCGCCCAAGCCAAAGAAGAAAAACAATGTAAAGTGAAGGAAGGCAGAACAGGCTTCCATTCAGGTGCCCGGGATGATACATGCACCCAAGTTGAAAGTTGTATTTGCTACTTTGAGTTCGAAGTAGAGATAAGCTTTCATTCAGGCGCCTGGGCGGTCCAGGGTGCCCTGGTCAAAGGTTTTATCAGCTTCGACGAGTTTGGCGTAGGGATAAGGTTTGACAAAGCCCAATAGGGCGCCCCATGAAGCCTATAAAAGGGGTTTCGACCCCTCAGCTTGAATCATAACATCCAAACATGATTCTAAGCTTCCAAAGTAATGACAACGCGCTAACGACGAAGCTCTGCGACCGGGAGGCTCCAGGAGGAAGTCCGCGACACTTCGGAGGTCCAGATCGGCCGAGTTTTAGATCTTGTTTGTTTGGTTTGAATTTACAATTCTGTACTTATTTTTATCAATCTTTGATTGTAATTTCTGCACTGTAAGATGGGTTTCTCCGCCTCCAGAAAGTCCGGAAAGGAGACCAATAGTGGATGAGCGTTCCCGTGCATAGGCCTTGGATGTACAGACCCTGGGGGGTTGGGAACCAAGTAAAAATCCCGCATGCACTGTCATCTTTTAGCTTTCTGTTTTACTTTTCCGCTGTGCTACTAACGCTTGGAATAGAACGATCGAAAGTTTACGATTTACCGTGATGATTTCTTGATCAATATTCACCCCCCTCTATCGACGACACTGGTCCTACATCCGATTCTTGGTAGTGTTGATGCAGTCTAACCCTGATTGTTGTTTTGGTGTTGTCACCGATTTTAGATTAGGTTAATGAGATGATTGAGATTAAGTCCTGGTCGGGGACTAGGTAAAGTGGAAATACCTAGTGGGACTAGGTTGGATGAAATGCTGGCTTGGAGGGTCAAGTCCTAGCTTGGAAAGCTAGGTTGGATGAAACCCTGGCTTGGAGGGCCAGGTCCTAGCTTGGAGGGCTAGGTTGATGAAACCCTGGCTTGGAGGTCCAGGTCCTAGCTTGGAGGGCTAGGTTGATGAAACCCTGGCTTAGAGGGTCAGGTCCTACTATGGAGGGCTAGGTTGATGAAACCCTGGCTTGGAGGGCCAGGTCCTAGCATGGAGGGCTAGGTTGAGGTTGATGAAACCCTGGCTTGGAGGGCCAGGTCCTAGCTTGGAGGGCTAGGTTGATGAAACCCTGGCTTGGAGGTACCTAGAATGGAAGACAAAGCAGGCAAACAACACACAATGGGCTGGAACCTAAAGAAGTTAGGTACCCCCCATTGATGAGGGTGCCCAACAGAATCCAGGCGCACCCATCAATAGGGGCGCCCAAGCCAAAGAAGAAAAACAATGTAAAGTGAAGGAAGGCAGAACAGGCTTCCATTCAGGTGCCTGGGATGATACATGCACCCAAGTTGAAAGTTGTATTTGCTACTTTGAGTTCGAAGTAGAGATTAGCTTTCATTCAGGCGCCTGGGTGGTCCAGGGTGCCCTGGTCAAAGGTTTTATCAGCTTCGACGAGTTTGGCGTAGGGATAAGGTTTGACCAAGCCCAATAGGGCGCCCCATGAAGCCTGTAAAAGGGGTTTCGACCCCTCAGCTTGAATCATAACTTCCAAACATGATTCTAAGCTTCCAAAGTAATGACAACGCGCTAACTATGAAGCTCTGCGACCGGGAGGCTCCAGGAGGAAGTCCGCGACACTTCGGAGGTCCAGATCGGCCGAGTTTTAGATCTTGTTTGTTTGGTTTGAATTTACAATTCTGTACTTATTTTTATCAATCTTTGATTGTAATTTCTGCACTGTAAGATGGGTTTCTCCGCCTCCGGAAAGTCCGGAAAGGAGACCAATAGTGGATGAGCGTTCCCGTGCATAGGCCTTGGATGTACAGACCCTGGGGGGTTGGGAACCAAGTAAAAATCCCGCATGCACTGTAATCTTTTATCTTTCTGTTTTATTGTTCCGCTGTGCTACTAACGCTTGGAATAGAACGATCGAAAGTTTAGGATTTACCGCGAAGATTTCTCGGTCGATATTCACCCCCCCTCTATCGACGACATTGGTCCTACATCCGATTCTTGGTAGTGTTGATGCAGTCTGACCCTGATTGTTGTTTTGGTGTTGTCACCGATTTTAGTTTAGGTTAATGAGATGATTGAGATTAAGTCCTGGTCGGGGACTAGGTAAAGTGGAAAATACCTAGTGGGACTAGGTTGGATGAAATCCTAGCTTGGAGGGTCAGGTCCTAGCTTGGAGGGCTAGGTTGATGAAACCCTGGCTTGGAGGGCCAGGTCCTAGCTTGGAGGGCTAGATTGATGAAACCCTGGCTTGGAGGGTCAGGTCCTAGCTTGGAGGGCTAGGTTGATTAGGTTGATGAAAATCTGGCTTGGAGGGCCCGGTCCTAGCTTGGAGGGCTAGGTTTATGAAACCCTAGCTTGGAGGGCCAGGTCCTAGCTTGGAGGGCTAGGTTGAAGTCCCGGTGAGTGAAACTGGGCGTGGAGTCTTGGTCCGGGGGACCAAGAATGAGTCAGAGAAGGGTTGGAAGCCAGTTCTCTTTACTTAGAGTGGGTTTTGCCTTGGATAGATCGGTCTGGTGACCGATCAAGGATGTTGGCACGATCCTCTTGCGTGGATCGGTCTGGTGATCGATCCGGTAATGTCTGATCGGTCAAGTGACCGATCAGGGAGCATACAGTAACTTTGTTAAGCTACTGATCGTCTCCTGATCGGTCTATTGACCGATCAGGGAGAGAACAGAAGGCTTATGGTCGGCTCCTGATCGGTCTGGTGACTGATCAGGGAGAGCTCTGGATCGGTCTGGTGAATGGTCAGGGAGAGGTCAGTAGGCTTGGGTGAAATCGTTGATCGGTTTGCTGGACCGATCAAATGCCGTGGGCTCCTCTCTATGACCGATCAGAAAGGAGCCTGATCGGTTACGGAGTGCTCTGATCGGTTTGGTGACCGATCAGTGGGGTTGGCAAGCGAATGCTAAAGGTTTGCACTCAGCTAATGGATCGGATTGGTGACCGATCCCCAGTACTTGATCGGTCAGGGTGACCGATCAAAGATGAGCTTCTGATATCACTTTCCTCACTGTGGATCGATCAGGCTGGAGCCTGATCGGATTGAACCCATCCTGATCGGTCTGGTGACCAATCAGGAGTCACTCTGATCGGTCCGGTGACCGATCAGTAGCTGACTGCTTTAATTCAAAAACAATGTTAATGTTCTGATCGCGTTCTGATTTCTGTCGATACGTTACTGATCTCTGCTCCTAACATCTGATTGTTGTTTCTCTATTGATCTGCTGAGCTAATGAGCTGCTAAGTGTGCAGGTAAATCAGGTTTACTCAGGGAGAGTCAAACTGAGGCTTTATCTACAGCAGGTTTGGCTGTTTGCTTCCGTTGGTTATAACGTCCTCTGGCACGAGCTGCAACGGCTGAGAAGCTGATGACCTGGGGCTTGACTGGAGAGGATTCAGTGACTCCAAAGGAGGTTAGGGGTAGCTGGCCTTTTGTAGGAGAGCAGCTGGGAGCTGCCGCAGAGGAGCGTCTGTGAAGCAGGTTAAGCTATGAAGGGGAGAAGGGGCTGAGAAGTTCTCATCATCAATAGCTTTTCTCCATCACTTGTGCGATCACTCTGAATCTTGAAGCTTTGAGCAACACTCTGATACTTGAGCGCTTGGAGGAGACAGAGAGCTTGGCGAGTCCATCAGCAAGAAGAAACGAAGAGCAGGGAGTTCTTGCGTGAGATCTGTGCTGAGTGGAGCTCGAGAGAAGCTCTCTTGTGTTCCTTTGGTTCCTAGTGCTTTGTAAGCCTCCTTGTTTCACTGCTATTAACTTCATTACTCTGATTGAAACTCTTTGGAGAGGTTACTCCACCGAGAAGGAGGTTCCATTTGATATCCGAATTTTCCGGGGCTTGATCTGCCGACGATCAAGGGATCACCCACCTCACGGGCACGCCAAGGAGTAGGGGCAAGTTATCCCCAAACCTTGTAAACGATCCTTGTTAGCATTTTGGTTTGTTTTTCATTTCTTCATAGTTTCTATTCTTGTATTGATTCCGCTGTGCTACTAACATTCAAGTGCAGAAGTTTTAAAAGATCAAAGCGATTTTTGTGTCTGGCTACATTCACCCCCCCTCTCTAGCCATCCAAGCACCAACAAGTGGTATCATAGCTTGGGGCTCTGTTCAAGTGGCTTAATATCCGAGAGCTATCAACAATGGCTTTGAGAGAAGGATTTAGCACCACCCGACCTCCCTTCTTCAATGGATCGGATTTTCAATATTAGAGGTCTCGCATGGAATACTATCTCAAGACCGACATCGGAATGTGGTTCTCCGTGAAGGAGGGTTTCATTCCTCCAAGAGACGCGGAGGGAAAAATATTGGAGTCCTCACGGTGGTCGACCGAGCAAACACGAAAAGGAGAAGCCGATGCGAAGGCGGTGGTGACTTTGCAATGTGGAATGAACAAAGACCAACTAATCAAAGTTGGTCCCTTTACAAGCGCAAAGGATTTGTGGAATAAACTCATCAAGCTTCATGAGGGCACCTGAGACTCGAGAATAGCCAAGAGGGACTTGTTCCTCAATCAACTATAAAACCTCTCCATGAAGGAGAATGAAACGGTAAGCGATCTTCATAGTAAATTCAAAGAGGTATTGAATGGTCTCCACTCCATTGACGAAAAGGTCGAGAATCACGACCTTATGAGGTATGTGTTAAATGTTTTTCCAAGGAATGCCTTGTGGTCATCCATGGTGGATGCCTACAAGGTTTCAAAGAATTTATCAATTGTAAAATTAGATGACTTATTTTGTGAAATGGAGCTACATGAGATGGCTAACAAAGGCCCCAAGGAGAAGGGGATTGCCCTTGTTGCAGGGGAAAAGACCAAGAAGAAGGAGAAGAAGAAGGAGAAGGAAGTCTCTTCATCTTCATCTTCATCCGAGTCCGAGTCCGAGTCCGAGTCCGAATCCGAGGAGGATGGCAACGGGTCTTCTGTTAGTGATATGAGAGAAGTGTCCTAAGGCAATCGCCTTATGATTGTAAACATTTATTTCAATAAATGATAATTCAATATTTGAGTATACATGTTTGTATTTGATTGGGATCTTAAACTCATCTACTGAATGTCCGCAATACAACTCACAACATAAGAGAATTTGTGATGGGATCACAACTAGTGATTATCTCTAAATGTGCAAATGTGAAGTATTGAAAATATCCCTAGTCGATGAATTGATAAATACGGACACTATCAATTCTGTTGAGACTAGAATGGGTTATTCTCTAATCAGCTGATTCTCACTGGCTGGTGACATTGGGATGTCCGGAGATAAACATGGATGCTAGTTAAGGGAACTAGTTCATTGGAGTGACTAGCTGTAAGACTTCATATGGTTATTTATATAGATATGTCAATGAAGTTCTTACTGCGGCTTAAGTGCGATGTTCGTTTGACTTGCGGTGTTCAAGTCATCATGGTCATGGAGACTTATACTTTAACATCTTAAGCAAGCATCTCCAAGGAGGTGTGGACCCAGGATGATTGGGTATAAACTGAAGTGCCCGAAGATGTTTGAATAGACTACAAAGGATTCACCACTCCTTGCGAGGTGATGTATACCCAGGCCTATCGTCGGATTGTTACTCAAAACCTCTGGCCAGAGTATATCATGTTTGGAGTGCGAGTCTCTAAAATACATGAGAGTAATTAGAAATCCAAAGGACGAGAAAGACATTACTTGGGCTAGGTGTGACGTAGTCAGCCTAGTGGGGACTGACACAAATAGACCGTGTCCTGAACCAAGTGGGTATAAGATGGTGAAGGGAATGGGGCACGATTCATTAGAAGGGTTTCAGAATTACTTCTGAGGTCAACCGTTGATCTTTCGATTAATTGGGGGTCATGATGTACTACTAGGTGCCACTTATGATCGTTCTATAATTTGTTGATTATAGACGGCCAACATAAATCGAAAGCCTATTTAGTCACACACACTACGAGTAATCTGAGGGATTTAAAACGAGTTGAAAATTGAATTTTCCGATCTAGAGAAATAAGTCGAATCTGAATTTATCAGAGGCGCAATGGAAGCTAAAATGGCTAAGTCTTTTGAAGGCTTATTGGGCGAATTAAATAAGTTTAATTTGCGATCGGTTCGGCTTGGTTTGGCCGGCCAAAGAGGGTGCCAAACCCCTTGGGTTGGCCGGCCACATTAAAGGGAAGAAACCAATTTAATTGGTTTATTTAATAAAATAAATCTAGTGCGATTTATTTTATAAATTATGGATAAATAAATTTGTGTAATGAAATTAATATAAATAAATTTATAGAAATTTATTCTTTTTATGGAAATTAAAATGATCCATGAAATGGTTTATTTTAATTTTATAAAATCAATTATGAATTGATTTTTTCATAATAAGAAAGTTTATATATTTCTTATAAAATTATTCCATAATAAAAGGAGAGATTAATTAGTTTTATTATAAAGTTAGTTATAATAAAACTTAGTAATTCATAAGAGAATTTATAGGATAAATTTCTTATGATATCTAATTAGTTTTACTATAAAGTTAGTTATAATAAAACTTGGTTTAAACGGAATAATTCATAAGAGAATTTATAGGATAAATTTCTTATGATGACTAATTCATTAATTAGTTTTATTATAAAGTTAGTTATAATAAAACTTGGTTTAAACGGAATAATTCATAAAAGAATTTATAGGATAAATTTCTTATGATAACTAATTCCGTTAATTCCGTTAAGAGGGAGACTTGGCAAGGGAGATGCTATTATATAAAGGAACCAAACGCAAGCCCTTAATTCTAATGAAGCAATCAAGAGAAGTGGCTTCCTCTCCCTCTCTCTCTCTTACTCTCTATTCTCCCTTTCTTCCCCTTAGGGCAGGCGCCCTCCTTTAGGATTAGGGCCGGTGCACCTTCATCCACCTAGGGCCAGCGCATCTCCTTCCCTAGGGTTGGTTGCCGTGAGCTTTCAAGAAGAAGGAGAAGCCAACCAAGAAGAAGAAGAAGCGGATCTCATCTCCTTCCTTCTCGGAATATTGATTCCGTTACTTTGGTGGTTAGTTTCCTATCTTTTCTCTTGATCTTATAGTTGTGCCTTTAGAGAATCTAGTAGTTCTCGTCGGCACAAAACTCGTGACTTTGCGAAGTCATCCCGAAGAGAACTCGGCGTGGACGCGAATAGAGGCGGAGCTTCCAAGGGACGCTACGGTTGGATCTCGTCCCTTACTTCGAGTTACGCGAGGTACTTAGTAAATTAGTTTACTTTTTCCGCAAAGTTTTAATTTATGATTATGCCTACACACAATAAGGTTGCATGCTAGATACGTGGTTAAAATAATTTAAGAAATTATTTTATGCTAATTCTTCCGCTGCACGTAAAAATTTAAAATTTACGAACCCGTATCCTTGTCGATATGCACCCGGTCCCAACAGTGGTATCTGAGCCGGTTAGTGTTCGACATAATCATATAATTGTTTTGCGGAAAACTTTATCATGATCTCAATTTTGGAAAAAATTTTCAATTATGGAAACTTTCAAATTATAATAAATTTTAGATTTAGGAATTTCTAAGTTTGGAAATCCTCATGAAATTTCTCAAACTTTTGAAATTTTCTAGTTTCTGAAATTTTATAATAATTGTGAAAACTTCCCATCTTTGGAAACTTTCCAATTTTGGAAAATTTTCTATTTTAAGAATTTTTCCAATTTTGGAAATACGTAAGTTTTTTTTGTACCAGAAACTTACAATTATTCTGAAAACCTATTTATGAAATCTCACAATTTTGGCACTTTCTTTTAAGAAAGTCTAGACAAATTCATGGACAGTTAATTGACAATTAAATTTGAATTGGTTTTTAAATTGACAACAAAATTCTTTATTTTGGATTGAGCCTCGGGGAGCCGTCCAATTTAAAGTTAGTTGTTGTAATTTAATTTCCCAATTTTAATTGAAATTGTCATGTTTGATTTGGATTGAGCCTCGGGGAGCCGTCCAATTGGATTTACAACAAATTACTTTTCTTTGGGTATCTGAGCCTCGGGGAGCCACCCTTAGAAAACGATTTGTTGTAATTAATTAAATCCATAAATAAAATATGTTTATGAGGTGATGCTCTTACATATTGTTGTCTCCAAAATTAATTAGGAAAATGATTTCCTATAGAGTTTCTTAAATGAGATTTTCATGAAAATAATATGTGGTTGAATTATGGGATTTGTCTCTTAATTTAATAAGATTTGATTTAGAGAAATCAAAGTCTTAAAACATATTATTTCCGAAATTGATTATGACAATTTAGGAAATTGTTTCCCAAAACAATTCCTTAAATAAAGTATGAAATTAGAATTAGGAAATCCGGTTCCTAATTCAAATAATGAGACTTGATAAATTAAGTCACATACGTACTTTATTAAGGAAATCGTTAGTCATGACATAATTTTATGTCATGAATGTGCTTAGAAAAGAAAGGATGAGACCCAAAACCCCTTACAAAATATTAAGGCCAACACCTTCCATTAATATGGTTAGAATCGGAGTTTTGTTTCTCGTTTGGGTTGATGGACACATCCATGCCCGACTTGAACCTTAACATGTTCAAACCATGGAATTAGTTTATGAATCATATAGTTGGAGTCAGAGGTCAATCATTAGTTTTGGTTGTTGGAAACATCCAAGCCTGACTAAGCGGTTGAATGAGCTCTAACCATATTAAAACTATTTCTTGATTAATGGGTCAGCCATAAGCTTGGAGCATCAATTTGTTGAGCCACAGCCAAGGTCGATGTAAAGAGAGGTGCAGTTGGGTGCTATGTATAATGTTGCATACTTGTTAATGAGTTAACAACCCAATAATTTATGCAAACATTCAATTAGTTGATAGCATAATGTGATAGTTACATATATGTGATGTGTAATCGGTATAATTACCTACCTTCATAGCTAAGAATAACTTGATGGCCACAGTCATGGTTGTTCTTATCTATGGTTGGATATCAACCTATTTGGAGATGTTCCTATGATCTCCCGAATTGATAAAAAGGGTTATTCAATTTGAAAAATAAATAGGATTTTATTTATGTATGTTGATACATTCTTTAATCATTCGTCTCACATAAGCTCAATTTGTATTTCTAGGATAATCACTCGATCATGTCTTCTCTGAATTTGCGTTCCATTTTGGACACCAATAAACTGACTGGGCCAAACTTCATGGACTGGCTTCGAAACCTGAGGATAGTCCTCAAGGCAGAGAAGCTTGCTCATGTCCTTGAAGATCAACTTCCCAACCGTCCTCCTGAAAATGCAACTCTGGACCAGTTTCCTGAGTTGCTCAACCTGCTGAAGACTGTAGAGCCTTCTGTGAAGCAGGATCAAAAGACGATACTGTTAGTTGGTTCCTTGAAGAAATGTTCCAAGAGGAAGGCCAAAGAACAGAATAAGGGAAAGAAGAAAAAGGCCAAAAAGACTGAAAATACCCTAAAAGGCACTTGCCATCACTGTGGCAAGGAGGGTTACTGGCGAAGAAACTGCAAGGTTTATCTTGAGTCCTTGAAAGAGAAGGCATCCAATGCCCCATCCTCTTCAAGTATTTTCGTTATTGAATGTCACTCTATTTCCTCAAACACATGGGTACTTGATACTGGGTGTAGCTCACATATATGTAATGACATACAAGGGCTAAGGAATAGAAGAAGACTCGTCAAAGGAGAAGCAAATCTGCGAGTTGGAAATGGAGCAAAGATTGCTGCTGTTGCCATCGGAACATATTTGCTAAAGCTCCCCACTGGACGTATCTTAGAATTGGATAATTGTTATTTTGTTCCATCGTTAATAAAGAACATTGTATCTATTTCATGTTTGAATGAAAAGGGTTATCTTTTAACTTTTAGTAACAATTGTTGTTACATAACTTTAAATGGCGTTCTTTATGGGAATGGAACTTTGTAAAATGGCATCTACACGTTAGATTTATCCAGTGACGTTTTCAATATCGAAGTTAGCAATAAACGTGCTGGAATAGATAATCGAATAGACTCCTACACTTGGCATTGTCGTCTTGGCCATGTAAGTAAGAAACGCATGACCGAATTACACCGATGTGGAATTTTGGAATCATTTGAACCCGGTTCATTTGATACATGCGAATCATGCTTAAAAGGCAAGATGACCAAATTACCCTTTTCAGGAAAAGGTAATCCAGTGGGAGAATTGCTTGGTCTAATACATACTGATGTATGTGGACCAATGTCAACTCTTGCACAAGGAGGCTATATCTACTTCATCACCTTTATCGATGATCACTCACGATTCGGGTACGTGTTCTTGATGAAACACAAATCTGAAGCCTTAGAGAAATTCAAAGAGTTCAGAAATGAAGTAGAGAAACAGCTTGACAAAAGTCTTAAAATTCTTCGATCCGATCGGGGTGGTGAATACTTAAGTCAAGAGTTTCAAGATTATCTTAGGGACAATGGGATATTATCCCAATGGTGTAACGCCCACTTTTTTTTTTCCTAAAGCGGCGTTACGCTGACTTACTTAAGGCATGTAACATCATACTGCAGCGGAATAACTTAAACATTACATATACATGCCCCTACTACCATCCCTAATAAAATGACATGGAACTTCACATATGAACATCATGCTTAATCATCATATCATAACATGCTTAACATCATACCATAAGGTTCATATCATATCATACTGGACATCTTATCATATAGTTCCATAAGTCACTATTCGAGCATATAGGTAGTCAAAATAATGTTCTTAGCATAAACGGTTAACGCATTTGATTTCATGGGCCAAGTCACCAACACACACATACTTCAGGCCCTCCTGTTGCTTCCTCGTTATCCCCTTGCATGATCTGCGGTATAAGGAAAGAAGACTATAAGCACACAGGCTTAGTAAGACTCTTTCCTACTCACTAAAATCATTCGTCATTCATTCATAATCATATGGAACATAAGCATCATAAACATTTCTATCATAGCGTAAAGCATAAACATAGGCATAAATCTAATTGAACATTCTTATCATGGCATAAAGTATAAACATAGTAGCATTGCATCTTTCATGGCATAAATCATAAACATAGTAGCATGGCATCTTTCATGGCATAACTATAAACATAAGATATAAACCAACCTATATGGCATAAACATAGGCATACATTCTAGGATATCATAAGAGCATTTTCTTACCCTAATCATATCATGGATCATTCATTCTCATACATATCTTTTAACATGGAGCATAAGCATAACATATCATTATCATGACATAATGCATAACATGTATGAATGCATGGGTGGAATGCATATACATAGGGATGCTTAACTTTTAAACATACTTTGAAAATGCTTAAACATCATCATCATAACATTTGGGGTCCCCGGCTTGTACCACATACATACATCATAGCGCGCATCCCTTGTAAATCCAAGGTAGCTAGCCCCGACCTACTAGGGTAAGGACAGCATAGTCGGTAGTCCCCGAACCGAGGCATTCTCAAGAAGCTCATCCCTGTTGCACAGCTCCGGTAGTGCCAGAACCGTAGACAGCTACGGTAGTCCATAACCGGGGCGTTCTTAAGGTACTCATCCCTTGGACCCATACTTGGGTCCGGTACAAGCCCATTCATAAAGTAAAATACTTTGTATGCTTCATCATTCATAAAACATTCATAGCATACTTATCATGGCATCATTCTTATCATGAACATGATCATCACATACTTGTCGTAACATCATTCTTATCATGCATAACCATGGCATATCATTCATAAACATGGCATATCATTCGTAAACATGGCATATCATTCATAACATGGCATATCATTCATAAGCATAGCATATCATGTATAACCATGGCATATCATTCATAAACATGACATATCATTCGTAAGCATGGCATATCATTCATAACATAGCATATCATTCATAAACATAAATCACATCTTACCATAGGGCCATTGGGACCCTTACTTGGAATAAATCTTAACTCTTATCCTATTAACCTTTGTTGGCTGAAACTTATGGAGTCCCATGGCCATGTGAGAATTCACACAATCACCATCCATCATCCTTATATCATGGCTACACATAAACATAAGTTGGAGTTAAGGACTCAACCCTAACCCTTGGGTCCTTGGGGTTGGCCGTACCATATAAGGCCTATAGGGTGCTCCAATAATTCCAAAAATCTATACTTAACTTCTAATCATCATCAGGGAACATTAAATAACATTATCATGATTTTTAACATATTTATAGACAATTAAATCATGTTGGCCGAAACCCATAAACATAGGGACCTTGGTTTTGTCCCTTTCATGTTGGCCGAAACCCTAGGGTGTCCTAGGGTACTCTAAAAATTCCCAAAAATTACTCTTAACTTCTAAACATCATAAGGGAATATCAAATAATATTATCATGATTTTCAACATATTTCTAGACATTTAAACTTAGTGGCCGAAACCCTTGAACTAAAGGTTCTGGGTTTTTGCTTCTTTCATGTTGGACGAGGCCCTAGGGTCTCCTAGGTTACTCGAAAAATCCCCAAAAATTAAAATTAACTTCTAAACATCATAAGGGAACATAAAATAATATTATAATGATTTTTAACATATTTCTAGACATTTAAAACATAGTGGCCGAAACCCTTGAACTAAAGGTTCTGGGTTTTTGCTTCCTTTCATGTTGGCCGAGACCCTAGGGTGTCCTAGGGTACTCCAAAAATCCCCAAAAATTACAATTAACTTCTAAACATCATAAGGGAACATCAAATAACATTATAAAGATTTTTTGCATGATTATAGACTTTAAAATCATGGTGGACGAAACCCTCAATCCTAGGGGTCTTGGTTTTGCTTCTTTCATGTTGGCCGAAACCTTAAGGTACCTTAGGGTACTCCAAAAATTCCCAAAAATTATTCTTAACCTCTAAAAATCATCAGGGAATATTAAATAGCATTATACAGATTTTTATCATATTTATAGACCTATAAATCATGGTGGCCGAAACCCTTAAACTTAGGGTTCTTAGTTTGGTTCCTTTCATGTTGTCCGAAACCTTAAGGTGTCTTAGGGTACTCCAAAAATTCTCAAAAATTATACTTAACCTCTAAACATCATCAGGAAACATTAAATAGCATTATACAGATTTTTAGCATATTTATAGACCTATAAATCATGGTGGCCGTAACCCTTAAACTTAGGGTTCTTAGTTTGGTTCCTTTCATGTTGTCCGAAACCTTAAGGTGTCTTAGGGTACTCCAAAAATTCCCAAAAATTATACTTAACCTCTAAAAATCATCAGGAAACATTAAATAGCATTATACATATTTTTAGCATATTTATTGACCTATAAATCATGGTGGCCGAAACCCTTAAACATGAGGGTCTTGGTTTTCTTTCCTTTCAACATCTAATTCGAAATCCAACCACTATATCATACTAAAAATCATAAAAATCAGAGGGAACTATTATACCACAGGTGAGGGAGTCTTACCTTGGGGTTTCTAAATTTTTGACCTTGGATGGAGAGAAGGAAGAAGACTTGATGTCTCTTGACCACACCTAGTCCTTGGATGCTTGTAAGAACTTTAGATCTTGGGTGATGGAGCCTTGGTGGAAGCTTTTCCAAGGGAGAACTCTTCCTTAGAGTTTCGGTTAGAATGAGGAGGGAGGAGAGGAGCAAATGCACTTGATGGTGAAGAGAAGTAACCCCCTTAACCCCCTTTTTATAGCTCCTTTAAAGAGGCAAATGAAGAGCCTCTCCATGACCCTTCATCTCCTTCTACTTCTTAACCTCCCTCTACTTCATTTACTCATAAGAATTCCTTACTAGGTGAGTTCGTTAAAGCATTCATGGTTCTACAAGAGGTCCAAGGTTCAATCCTTGGCCCATGCACCTTTATTTTTATTTTATTTTTATTTCATTTATTTTATTATTTTTATTCCCTAAATTCCGAAAATCCCCCCCTAAAATCCCCCATAATTATGCCAATATTCTTAAATAAAATTCTTTTATATTTATATTAATTTTACCTAATTTATATTAATTTTATCTAATTAATATCCATTTTTGGAGCCCATTTAAAGCTCATTGGTACTTAGTTTTCTCAATTTAAATGAGAAAACATGGATTTTCTAGGCCAAAGTTCTCCTTAATATTTCTAGGTCCCTTGGAAAATTATTTAAACATGCTTAATATTTTAATAAAATGTTAAGAGAATTTTTCGGGTCGTTACAAATGGACTCCGCCATATACACCACAGCATAATGGTGTATCTGAGAGGCGCAACCGAACCTTGATGGACATGGTTAGGTCGATGATGAATCATGCAACTCTTCCAAAATCCTTTTGGGGCTATGCACTTAAGACAGCTGTTTACTTGCTAAACAGAGTCCCGACCAAGGGAGTCTCTACTACTCCATATGAGACATGGAATAGTAAGAAACCCCACTTAACTCACCTTAAGATATGGGGTTGTCCTCCTTATGTGAAGCGGATTGTATCAGACAAATTGGATGCTAAGTCTGATAAATGTCTATTTATTGGATACCCTAAGGAAATGAAGGGTTACCATTTCTATCATCCCTTGCAACAAAACGTGTTTGTTTCAAGGCATGCTGTATTTCTGGAAAAAGAATTTCTTTTACAAGAAAACAGTGGGAGTGGCATTGAACTTGATGAAGTTCAAGAAACTCCAATAGACATTACAGAGACACCTAGTCTAGACCCACAACCAATACCTCATAATGATGAGCTATCAGTTGAACCTGACTACACCACCTCTTCGTAGATCTGATAGGACACGCAATATTCCAGAGAGATACGGATTTCTCGTAAGTGAATCGAACTACGTGTTACTCATAAGCGATGACGAACCTATCAGTTATGAAGATGTTCTGAAAAGTTCAGAAAAGGACAAATGGCTTGAGGTCATGAAGTCGGAAATGGATTCTATGTTCGAAAACCAAGTATGGGACTTGGTTAACCCACCTGAAGGGATTAAGCCCATAGGGTGCAAGTGGGTTTTCAAGAAGAAAACCGACATGGAAGGTAATGTTGTTACCTTTAAGGCTAGATTAGTGGCAAAAGGATATCGTCAGAAGCAAGGAATTGATTATGACGAAACCTATTCGCCAGTAGCTATGCTTAAATCCATTCGGATGCTCCTAGCCATAGCAGCTCATTATGATTATGAGATATGACAAATGGATGTGAAAACAACTTTCCTTAACAGAAATCTGCTTGAGGATGTATACATGATACAACCTGAAGGTTTCAGATCGGTTGATAAAACCAAAGTATGCAAGCTTCGACGATCCATATATGGACTGAAGCAAGCATCTAGGAGCTGGAACATCCGTTTTGATGAGACAATCAAAAAGTTTGATTTCTCACAAAATCCAGACGAACCTTGTGTGTACAAGAAGGTTAGTGGGAGTGCAGTCGTATTCCTAGTATTATATGTCGATGACATCTTACTTATAGGAAACGATATATCAGTCTTACAGACAGTTAAAATTTGGTTGTCCAAAACTTTCTCCATGAAAGACCTGGGAGAAGCAACCATTATCCTTGGGATTAGAATCTATCGAGATAAATCAAAATGGTTGCTTGGTCTTTCGTAGTCTACATATATAAACCGAGTGCTAAAAGGGTTTAGCATGTCGGAATCCAAGAAAGGTTACCTTCCCATCAGGCATGGGATCAACCTTTCAAAGTCTATGTGTCCGCGCACAGAAGACGAGAGGATTTGCATGAATAACATTCCTTATGTATCCGCGATAGGATCTATCATGTATGCTATGTTATGTACAAGGCCCGATGTATCGTATGCTTTGAGCGTCACAAGCAGATACCAGTCGGATCCAGGAATGGATCATTGGGCGGCTGTTAACACAATCCTTAAGTACTTAAGAAGAACTAAGGATGTGTTCTTAATATATGGAGAAGGAGATATGGTAATACGTAGGTATACAGATGCCAGTTTCCAGACAGATAAGGATGACTCCAAATCTCAGTCTGGATACATATTTACTTTGAATGGAGGCGCAGTAAGTTGGAAAAGTTCCAAACAAGACACCGTAGCGGATTCCACCACGGAAGCGGAATATATCATAGCTTCGGAAGCAGCAAAGGAAGCAGTCTGGATCAAGAAGTTCGTCTCCGAACTTGGCGTGGTTCCAACCATTGATGATGCAGTGCCGGCTTACTGTGACAACAATGGAGCTATTGCACAAGCAAAGGAACCAAGGTCTAATTAGCGATCCAAACACGTGCTTCGCCGCTATCATCTGATCAGAGAGATTATAAGTAGGAATGATATACAAATTGAGAAAATTCCCACTGAAAGGAATTTAGCGGATCCTTTAACAAAGGCCTTGCCTCAGAGCAAGTTTGAGGGTCATGTTAGAGCTTGTGGTATTGGATACCGTAGCGATTGGCATTAGGCCAAGTGGGAGTTTGTTAGTGATATGAGAGAAGTGTCCTAAGGCAATCGCCTTATGATTGTAAACATTTATTTCAATAAATGAAAATTCACTATTTGAGTATACATGTTTGTATTTGATTGGGATCTTAAACTCATCTACTGAATGTCCGCAATACAACTCACAGCATAAGAGAATTTGTGATGGGATCACAACTAGTGATTATCTCTAAATGTGCAAATGTGAAGTATTGAAAATATCCCTAGTCGATGAATTGATAAATACGGACACTATCAATTCTGTTGAGACTAGCATGGGTTATTCTCTAATCAGCTGATTCTCACTGGCTGGTGACATTGGGATGTCCAGAGATAAACATGGATGCTAGTTAAGGGAACTAGTTCATTGGAGTGACTAGCTGTAAGACTTCATATGGTTATCTATATAGATATGTCAATGAAGTTCTTACTGCGGCTTAAGTGCGATGTTCCTTTGACTTGCGGTGTTCAAGTCATCTTGGTCATGGAGACTTATACTTTAACATCTTAAGCAAGCATCTCCAAGGAGGTGTGGACCCAGGATGATTGGGTATAAACCGAAGTGCCTGAAGATGTTTGAACAGCCTACAAAGGATTCACCACTCCTTGCGAGGAGATGTATACCCAGGCCTATCGTCGGATTGTTACTCAAAACCTCTGGCCAGAGTATATCATGTTTGGAGTGCGAGTCTCTAACATACATGAGAGTAATTAGAAATCCAAAGGACGAGAAAGACATTACTTGGGCTAGGTGTGACGTAGTCAGCCTACTGGGGACTGACACAAATAGACCGTGTCCTGAACCAAGTGGGTATAAGATGGTGAAGGGAATGGGGCATGATTCATTAGAGGTGCTGAAGGGTTTCAGAATTACTTCTGAGGTCAACCGTTGATCTTTCAATTAATTGGGGGTCATGATGTACTACTAGGTGCCACTCATGATCGTTCTATAATTTGTTGATTATAGACGGCCAACATAAATCGAAAGCCTAATTAGTCACACGCACTACGAGTAATCTGAGGGATTTAAAACGAGTTGAAAATTGGATTTTCCGATCAAGAGAAATAAGTCGAATCTGAATTTATCAGAGGCGCAATGGAAGCTAAAATGGCTAAGTCATTTGAAGGCTTATTGGGCGAATTAAATGAGTTTAATTTGCGATCGGTTCGGCTTGGTTTGGCCGGCCAAAGAGGGTGCCAAACCCCTTGGGTTGGCCGGCCACATTAAAGGGAAGAAACCAATTTAATTGGTTTAATTAATAAAATAAATCTAGTGCGATTTATTTTATAAATTATGGATAAATAAATTTATGTAAAGAAATTAATATAAATAAATTTATAGAAATTTATTCTTTTTATGGAAATTAAAATGATCCATGAAATGGTTTATTTTAATTTTATAAAATTAATTATGAATTGATTTTTCCATAATATGAAAGTTTATAAATTTCTTATAAAATTTATTCCATAATAAAAGGAGAGATTTATTAGTTTTATTATAAAGTTAGTTATAATAAAACTTGGTAATTCATAAGAGAATTTATAGGATAAATTTCTTATGATAACTAATTAGTTTTATTATAAAGTTAGTTATAATAAAACTTGGTTTAATCGGAATAATTCATAAGTGAATTTATAGGATAAATTTCTTATGATGACTAATTCATTAATTAGTTTTATTATAAAGTTAGTTATAATAAAACTTGGTTTATACGGAATAATTCATAAGAAAATTTATAGGATAAATTTCTTATGATAACTAATTCCGTTAATTCCGTTAAGAGGGAGACTTGGCAAGGGAGATGCTACTATATAAAGGAACCAAAGGCAAGCCCTTAATTCTAATGAAGCAATCAAGAGAAGTAGCTTCCTCTCCCTCTCTCTCTCTTACTCTCTATTCTCCCTTTCTTCCCCTTAGGGCCGGCGCCCTCCTTGAGGATTAGGGCCGGCGCACCTTCATCCACCTAGGGCCGGCGCATCTCCTTCCCTAGGGTTGGTTGCCGTGAGCTTTCAAGAAGAAGGAGAAGCCAACCAAGAAGAAGAAGAAGCGGATCTCATCTCCTTCTGTAACGACCCGAAAAATTCTCTTAATATTTTCATAAAATATTGAGCATGTCTAGATAATTTTCCGAGGGGCCCAGAAATAATTATGTAAAATTGGGCCTAGAAATCCATGTTTTCTCATTTATATTGAGAAAAACTAGGTACTAATGAGCTTTAAATGGGCTCCAAAAATGGGTATTAATTAGGTAAAATTAATATAAATTAGGTAAAATTAATATAAATATAAAAGAATTTTATTTAGGAATATTGGCATAATTATGGGTGATTTTAGGGGGATTTTCAGAATTTAAGAAATAAAAATAATAAAATAAATGAAATGAAAATAAAATAAAAATAAAGGTGCATGAGCCAAGGATTGAACCTTGGACCTCTTGTACAACCATGTAAGCCTTAACCAACTCACCTAGCAAGGGATTTCTATCAGGAAATGAAGTGGATATAAGTTGAGATTAAGAAGAAGATGAAGAGTCATGGAGAGACTCTTCATTCACCACCTTAATGGGTTATAAAGAGGGGGGTTTTGGGAGTTATTCTCTTCTCTCCATCTATTGCATTCTCTTCCTCCTTCTTTCTCATCCTAGACGAAATCTACAAGGGAGATTTTCCCTTGGGAAAACTCCACAAGAAGGTCCTACCACCAAGATCTAAAGGTTTCCTAAGGTTCCAAGGCTAGGGGTGATCAAGAGACAACAAGTCTTCCTTCTTCTTCCCATCTAAGGTCTAAAAATCAAGAAACCCCAAGGTAAGACTCCCTCACCTGTGGTATAATAGTTCCCTATGATTTCCATGATTTTTAGCATGATATATTGGTTAGTTTTCGAATTTGATGTTGAAAGGAAAGAAAACCAAGACCCTCATGCTTAAGGGTTTCGGCCACCATGTTTTACAGGTCTATAATTATGCTAAAAATCATGATAATGTTATTTAATGTTCCCTTATGATGTGTAGAGGTTAAGTACAATTTTTGGGAATTTTTGGAGCAACCTAGGACACCCTAAGGTTTCGGCCAACATGAAAGAAACAAAACTAAGAACCTTAAGTTTAAGGGTTTCGACCACCATGATTTACAGGTCAATAATTATTCTAAAAATCATGATAATGTTAGTTAATGTTCCCTTATGATGTGTAGAGGTTAAGTACAATTTTTGAAAATTTTTGGAGCACCCTAGGACACCCTAGGGTTTCGGCCAACATGAAAGAAACAAAACTAAGAACCCTAAGTTTAAGGGTTTCGGCCACCATGATTTACAGGTCTATAATTATGCCAAAAATCTTGATAATGTTATTTAATGTTCCCTTATGATGTGTAGAGGTTAAGTATAATTTTTGGGAAATTTTGGAATACCCTAGGACACCCTTGGGTTTCGGCCAACATGAAAGGAATAAAACTAAGAACCCTAAGTATAAGGGTTTCGGCCACCATGATTTAAAGGTCTATAATTAAGCCAAAAATCTTGATAATAATTAATTTATGTTCCCTTATGATGTGTGGAGGTTAAGTATAATTTCTGGGAATTTTTGGATTACCCTAGAGACCCCATATGTTTCGGCCAACCTCAAGGACCCAAGGGTTAGGGTTAAGCCTTTAACTTCAAGTACATGTTTATGTGTTGCCATGATAAGTATGATAAGTTTATGTTCAGGATATGAATGATGTCATGATAAGAATGATAGGGTTATGATCACGATAAAAAAATAATGCTATGATATGTTAGGTTCATGATATGAATGATGCCATGTTAAGTATGTTACGTTTATGTTTAAGAATGAAATTGATGCCATGTTAAGAATGAAAATGATGCCACGTTAAGAATGAAAATGATGCCATGTTTAAGAATGAAATGATGCGATAAAAATGATGCTATGATATGTTAGGTTCATGATATGAATGATGCCATGTTAAGTATGTTATGTTTATGTTTAAGAATGAAAATGATGCCATGTTAAGAATGAAAATGATGCCATGTTTAAGAATGAAAATGATGCCATGCCTAAGAATGAAAGTGAAGAATGAAGTTAAGGTTCATGCCTTTAAGGCATAATGATGATGTTAAGTATGATGAATGAATGAATATGCTATGAATGATGATGAATGAAAGATGATGCTTATGTCTTTAAAGCATAAATATGCTAAAACGGCACGGTCGATAGTCGACGGTACGACGGTCGTGAGGACCGGTAAATGGGCCGGTAGACGGGCCGAGCCGTAACAAGTTATGCTATGTTAAAGACGGCACGGTCGATGGTCGACGGTACGACGGTCGTGAGGACCGGTAAATGGGCCGGTAGACGGGCCGAGCCATAACAAGTTATGCTATGTTAAAGATGCCATGAATGCCATATGAATGATGAAGCATGAAAAGTATTTTACTTTATGAATGGGCTTGTACCGGACCGAAGTATGGGTCCAAGGGATGGGCACCTTAAGAACGCCCCGGTTCTGGACTACCGACTATGCTGTCCACGGTTCTGGCACTACCGTAGCTGTGCAACAGGGATGGGCACCTTAAGAACGCCTCGGTTCGGGGACTACCGACTATGCTGTCCTTACCCTAGTAGGTCGAGGCTAGCTACCTCGTATTTACTTAGGGATGCGCGCTTATGATGTATGTATGTGGTACAAGCCAGGGCCCAAATGATGTTATGATGATTATGTTTAAGCATTTAAAAGTATGTTCAAAAGTTAAGCATCCCTTATGTATATGCATTCCACTCATGCATCCATTCATGTTATGCATTATGCTACGTTGATAAGATTTTATGCTTATGTTTCATGTTAAGAAGTCTGCATGAGAATGAATGATTTATGCCATGCTTAGAATGTTCACTATGTTTGTGATTTATGCCATGAATTATGCCATGCTTAGAATGTTCACTATGTTTATGATTTATGCCATGAACTATGCCATGCTTAGAATGTTCACTATGTTTATGAATTATGCCATGAATTATGCCATGCTTAGAATGTCTATGATGTTTATGTTTATGCCATGTATCATGCCATGCTTAGAATGTTACTATGTTTATGTTCCTGCCATGCTATGTATACGATAAGTGATGTAAGATGTTATGTTCTAAGTAGAGCACCAAGTATGTTAATGTTTTATGTGCTCATTATGAGATGATGAATGATGAATGGTTTTGTGAGTAGGAAAGAGTCTTACTAAGCCTGTGTGCTTATAGTCTTATTTCCTTATACCGCAGATCATTCAAGGGGACAATGAAGGAAGCTGCAGGAGGGCAAGAACGCAAGTGTGTCGTAGTGACTTGGCCCAGGAAACTATATGTTTACTTATATGTTTGAATAATGACTTATGGAACCTTATGATATGATGTTATGTGAGACATGATATGATGCTTAAGTTCAAAGTTAATATGCTAAGGTTCCCATGTCAATAAGTTAAGAATGGTAACAGGGCATGTATAAGTTAAGTTATTCCGTTGCCTTATGATGTCTACATGCCCTAAGCATGTTAACGTAATGCCGCTTAGGAAAAAAAAAAGCGGGCGTTACACCTTCCTTCTCGGAATATTGATTCCGTTACTTTGGTGGTTAGTTTCCTATATTTTCTCTTGATCTTATAGTTGTGCCTTTAGAGAATCTAGTAGTTCTCGTCGGCACAAAACTCGTGACTTTGCGAAGTCATCCCGAAGAGAACTCGGCGTGGACGCGAATAGAGGCGGAGCTTCCAAGGGACGCTACAGTTGGATCTCGTCCCTTACTTCGAGTTACGCGAGGTACATAGTAAATTAGTTTACTTTTTTCGCAATGTTTTAATTTATGATTATGTCTACACACAATAAGGTTGCATGCTAGATACGTGGTTAAAATAATTTAAGAAATTATTTTATGCTAATTCTTCCGTTGCACGTAAAAATTTAAAATTTACGAACCCGTATCCTTGTCGACATGCACCCGGTCCCAACATCTTCTTCCTCCGAGATGACCAATTTTGTTAGAAGAATGATGAGGAAGAGCCGGCGCTTCAAGGGTAAAGGTAACCCTAGTGAAGTTAAAATTGATAAGTCTAATGTTACTTGTTATAAGTGTAGCAAGAAAGGGCATTTCAAGAAGGATTGTCCAAAACTCAAGAAGAAGGAGGAGAAATCAATGAAGAAGAAGAAGGCCTTGAAGGCCACATGGGATGAATCATCCTCTAGCTCATCCGATGAAGAGAAGGAGGAGAAGAGTACATGCCATATAGCACTCATGACCCTTGAAGATCAAGAGAGCAGTGATGAATCCATGAACTCATCAAACGTGACTTCATCATCTTCGAATGATGAAGAGGTAATCTCTCCCGAATTGGATAAATGCTATAGAACCATTGCATGTTTAACCGAATTGTTGAAAAAGTCAAAAAAAAAAAGTTAAATCATTGAAAGTAGAGGTTGAACAACTAAAATCCTCTAGGGATGAGGATATTGATGATTTGCATGTAGAAATGTTAGAAGATGAGAACAAATCATTGAAGAGTGAGGTTGAGAGACTCAAGAGTGTTCTTGAGAAGTTCTCAACTAGCTCTAAGACTTTAGATATGATTTTGAATGCATAGAGGGCGGTTTACAATAGGGTCGGTATTGGTTACCGACCTAAAGAACCATCATTTGTTTCCTTAATGTCTAGGACTGATGTTTGACCACTTAAGACTCCTAGGGTTCAAAAGAAAGTGGTCAAGGCATGGGTGCTTAAGTCTTGCTTAGTAGGTGCTTTAGGTCCCAAGATTTGGGTACCTAAATCCTCTATTTTTCGTATTGTGTAGGTCATGATTGAGGGGGAGCATCTATCAACTTGGTTCGTTGATAGTGGGTGCTCCAAATATATGACCGGTGATAAATCATTATTCACTACCCTTCAAAGAAAAAGTAGAGGTAATGTTTCCTTTGGTAATAATGGTAGTCTTAAGGTTATAGGGATAGGAGACATTCTAATATCCGAATGTCTTAGGATTAAGAATGTCCTTCTAGTCAAGGGGATGACATTTAATCTCCTAAGTGTCAGTCAATTGTGTGATGCGGGTTACACAATTGATTTTCAATCATGTCAATGTCTAGTTAGACAACATGACACCTTTGATATCGTACTAGTAGGCACAAGAATAGATAATATTTACCAAGTTTCTTTTAAAAGTACTACTAATGCTTTTGTTAAGTGTTTCATGTCAAGAGAAGATGAGTCTAATCATTGGCACCGGAGACTAGCACACATGAACATGAAGAATATCCAGAAATTGGCCAACAAGGGATTAGTTCGTGGCTTACCAAGCATCAAGTATGAAAAGGAAAAGATTTGTGATGCATGTCAAATGGGTAAGCAAACAAAATCTGCACATAAAGGTAAAAGCGTTGTAAGTACTTCTACCGCTTTGGATTTACATCACATGGACATGTTTGATTGTAGCACTATTATATCTTTGAATGGTAGTAGATATTGTTTTGTGATCATTGATGATTTTACTAGATATACATGGACATATTTTCTAAAATATAAGGACCAAACCCTAGATGTGTTTATCCCTTTTGTAGAAGGGTTGAAAATGAAAAATCATCAACAATTAAAACAATTAGGAGTGATCATAGAGGTGAATTTCAAAATCAACGATTTTTAGAGTTTTGCCAAGCGAAGGGCTATAGACACGAGTTCTAAACTCCTAGAACACCACAACAAAATGGTGTTATAGAGAGGAAGAACCGGGTCTTACAAGAGGCTGCACGAAGCATGCTCAATGAATACTCCCTACCGAGTTACTTATGGGCTGAAGTTGTAAACACAGCGTGCTACGTGCAAAACCGAGTCCTAATACGTAGATTTCTAGGGAAGACTCCTCATGAACTTTGGTTTGGAAAACCACCTACAGTTAAACATCTTAGGGTGTTTGGTTGTAAGGTGGGCATTCTAAACACCAAGGACCATCTTGGAAAGTTCACAGCAAAAGCTGATGAAGGGATACTGGTCAGGTACTCCCTAGTCAGCAAAGCTTACAGAGTCTACAATAAGAAATCTAGATTGGTTGAAGAGTCTTCTGATGTAGTTTTTGAGGAAATTCTAAAAGTAAATGATCAATCAGAAGATGTTGAAGGAGTTCAATTTGAACTTAGGCAACTAGGTTTGGATGAAAGTCCAAATGTTGTAGATGGTGGTGATGAGTCTGATGACGGTGTCTAGTGACACCATAGATCAGTCAGATCCTAAGGCTGAGCCTGTGTCTAGTGACACCATCCAAGAAGCACCACCAACACCAAGGCAGACTAGATTAGCCTCTAGTCATCCCCAAGACCAAATTGTTAGAAATATCCATCATGAGATTAGGACTAGATTATTCTTTAGGAATGAGGCTAATGAAGTTGCCCTAATTTCCGAAATTGAACCTAGAAAAATTGACGAGGCATTAAATGATCCCGATTGGATCATTGCCATGCAAGATGAACTAGCTCAATTCGAAAGAAGTCAAGTTTGGGATTTAGTTCCTTGACCTAAGAAGACCACCATTATTAGAACCAAATAGGTCATCAAAAACAAATTGAACCATAAGGGAGAAATCATAAGAAACAAGGCACGCTTAGTAGCCAAGGGCTATAGTCAAGTTGAAGGCCTTGATTACGATGAGACCTATGCTCCCGTGGCACGATTAGAGTCCATCCGATTGATTCTTGCATTTGCAGCGCACCGTGACTTCAAACTTTATCAAATGGATGTCAAATCGGCCTTTCTAAATGGTTTAATAAAAGAAGAGGTTTATGTCGAACAACCTCCGGGGTTTGAGAGTTCCGAATTTCCAAACCACGTGTTCAAGCTCAAGAAGGCGCTTTATGGCCTTAAACAAGCACCTCAAGCTTGGTATGAGCGGTTGTTGACATTTCTCATTGAAAAAGATTTTGTTAGAGGACAAATATACCCTATACTATTTCTACGAAGTGATGATGACAATATATTTGTAGCCCAAGTGTATGTCGATGACATAATTTGTGGCTCAAACAATAAGGGCTATTTGAATGAATTCATTGGACACATGGAGAGTGAATTTGAGATGAGTTTAGTGGGAGAGATGACTTTATTCCTTGAACTCAAAATCAAACAAACCCAAGATGGGATCCATGTGCACCAATCAAAATACACTCAAGAGATGCTCCGTAAATTTAACATGAGTGATTCTAAAGAGGTAACCACTCCCATGGCAACAAACACAAATTAGTCAATGATGAGAGTGGTAAACCTGTTGACCTAACTCAATATCGGAGCATGATAGGTAGTTTGCTATACCTCACAGCTAGTCGACCTGATATTCTTTTTGCTGTGGGTATGTGCGCTAGGTATCAAGTTTGTGCCAAGGAATCTCATCTAATTGTTGTTAAAAGAATTTTGAGATACCATAAGGGCACAATTGAAGTTGGTCTTTGGTACCCCCGTACCGAATCGTTTGACCTAATTGGCTACACCGATTCCGACTATGCTGGGTGCAAGTTGCATCGGGAGAGCACGAGTAGGGGTTGCCAATTCTTAGGATCATCACTAGTTAGTTGGTCAAGTCGGAAACAACATTGTGTTGCTCTCTCAACGACCGAGGCAGAATATATCGTCTTGTGAGAGAGTGTATCACAATTGTTGTGGATGATTCATACACTAGAGGACTATGGATTAAGCTACAAGGGTGTGCAAGTATTGTGTGACAACATTAGCACAATAAACCTAACAAAGAATCCAGTCCATCACTCTAGAACCAAGCACATTGAAGTACGTCACCACTTCATTAGATATCATGTTGCTAGAGGAGATATTGTACTCTCACATGTAGAGTCCAAATCGAACCTAGCGGACATTTTCACTAAACCACTCCCTGAGAATGAATTTAGTTTCTTACGAAGGGAATTGGGAATGTGTCGTGCTTCATAGGATTAAAAAGCATTCAAAATCCTTCATGATCAATTCGAATTGTTAGAAACAATTTTTGGGCAACTTGGGGACATCTCACACAAACTATAAGGTTTAACAAAACATTTTTGTTTGCTAGAAATGGGGTGAGATGCTAGGATCAACCTAATTCCTCAAAATGGTAATGCATCCCTTGAGAAATTAGGTTGATGAGATAATGATCATTAAGTTGACCAAGTATGTGGAAAACCAATGCATAACATATGTGTATTTGGCTCCATGATCATACTTGGGCATTCCAATCAAGGAAACTTGATTGGAGACTTTATTTTGATACAAACTTTTTTTCATTGGATGATTGTTCAAATTGTTTGAATGCCTTGGTTGAGTTTGACTCCACTTGGGTGGAGCAAAGTGACTTGTTAAATCCATAAGGACCTTTGATCCATGTTCAGGGATCAATTACAGTCAAGGGAACACCTCCAAGATCGAAAATCTTCCATCTGATCACATCAGAGTTCGATAGGAAGTCTGAAACTGAAGATTCAGACTCGTATCAGGAAATTTCTGATACCTGATCGGTCCACCGACCGATCAGACATAGGGTTGATTGGTCCATAGACCGATCAAGAGTCGGTCTGATCGGTTCGATTGACCGATCTAGCTAAGTCTGTAAAACCCACTAAAATCTCACTGTGTTGGCTTAGATCGATCCACTAACCGATCTGGCTCCCTTGGTGATCGGTCCACCGACCGATCAGGAGGGTCACAGAAAATCACAAAAACTCTCTCTTCGCTCCCTGATCGATCGACAGACCGGTCAGGAGCTTGCCTGATCGGTCAAGGTGACCGATCAGGACCAAGCCAGACCGATCAGGCTGGAGCCTGATCGGTCTGGGAGTTTCTGGATCGGACGGTGATCCGTTCAATCGCAATAAATTCAGATTGGTGATCGGTCCACCAACCCATTTAATCACGTCTCCACTCTTCCTCAACCCTAGCCGTTTCTTCCTTGTGCGAGTTCAGTTCTTCCTTGTGTGAGTTCAGTTCTTCCTTGTGCGAGTTCTTGCGTCCTCTTCTCCCTTTTTCCTGAGATTAAAGTTTTCGACAAGCTCTAGCCCCTTAGTTGTGAATCATCAGCAAGACCTGTCTTTGTGAGTGTTCTCTGCGCAATCAGCAAGCTCCTGCGGTTTTCATCTCCTGCGCATGAGCTTTCACTCTCTGAGGATTTGTCGAGTCCTTCTTTGCGTGCACGAGTTTATTTCTACTCCAAGTTTAGCAAGGTCAGGCCACTTGTGTTTTCTCTTCTTCAATCCGTTCAGCTCTTCTTCACTCAGACGCATGGCACCAAAGTAAGGATTTCTCGTGCGATTCTTATTAGTTATCCTATAATTGGTAATTTTGTGAACTAATCCTTAGTCATCATTTTGTGATGTGTGTGCCATTACCGTGACCTCGCCTATGCCGTGACCTTATTCTCAATCTCACTGAATTTCATTGACTTATTCACTTGATCGATTCAATGCTATGCGCTTCATGTTCTTTGTGTTATTGATCAAATCTTGGTCATTTGGTCATCTGCTGCCATGATTCTAAATCCTTAGGAAATCCTCTAAAGGCAAGGAACCCGCTGTGGGAACCTCGAAGGGCAAAGGCCCTTCCACGTCTGTACCCTCTCATAGGCCTCAACCTCCCTCTAATTCACGATTTCCCAACTCACATCTTGAACAGGCCTTCCAATGTTGCACCTTCAAACTTCTCCCATGTCGATCTGTAGACAGAGGGTTTGTATATGAACATTGTCCATTGGTGCAACAGATTATAGAATTTTATGAACTGGAATCAATACTGTTTCTTGAATGAGATATCAATTTTGATTTGGTATCGGAATTCTATGATAACCTTGTGAGTGACGGTGGTACGGGGTTTACCACCCGGGTCGCCCGAACCAATCTTAATTTTAGTTATCCCATCTTTGCTGAGTATCTAGCGTGTCGGTAATCGGGGAATATCTTTCCATTATACCCTTGTCTACCAGTGCCTCTGCCAGCTCCTTTCGCTGAGGTCACTGCTGATTCGATCTACAAGTACTTTTTTGGCAACCCCAGGCTGGATGGTCTCGATGAGCTCGACAGTGACTTTCCCAGCTTTGCTACTCTTCGTCTTTCTTCCGTGGATTATGTGTTATTCAAGATCATCACCCAATGTTTACTTCTAATCACTTCGAAACCTTTAGTTGAGATTCGCCCCTTCCACTGCATGATGCTCTATGGGATGCATCGGCAGCTTGATTTTGACATTATGATGGCCATATATTTTTCCATTATCACCTATAGCCAGATCCAGCGTCGTACTGTCTACATGCCTTTCGGGCATCTCATTACTGTCTGGCTTCAGTTATCCGGTATAGATGTTGAAAGATTGTCTAGGCGTGCTAGAGGGGGGGGGGGGTGAATAGCACTCTTTCGTCATTGATCTCTATAAATCTGTTAGCGCAGCGGAAATAATATGTAAATAAAAACAATTACAATGCTAACACTTATCGTTTACTTGGTATCCACCCGGATGAGTGACTAGTCCAAGGATCCACGCCGCGAGCACCACTTTCCACTATCGAAAACTCTCCTTGAGGTAGAGAAACCTTTACAATCGATCTTCCTCTTTTCAGATTACAGTAGAATACAAGAGAGGAAAAGAAAAATGCTCTTCAGACGAGCAGCACTTCGACACTGTATGGAACTGTGCCGTCCACGTGCAAAAATGTGCTCCTTTTATATCTGCTATGCAATTTCTCTATCTCTAAATCCGAACGATTTACGATATTCACCCCCTCTATCGTATTCTCTCGATCCAACAGAAAAGACTGGAGCAAGAGGCTAGATGACGCACTCTGGGCCTACAGGACAGCATATAAGACACCGATTGCATGTCACCCTACCGCTTGGTATATGGTAAAGCTTGTCACCTCCCTGTGGAAATAGAGCACAAGGCATATTGGGCGGTGAAAGGCTTGTAATTTCGATGCTACCAAAGTGGAAAGAAAGAAAATTGCAACTTCAAGAACTTGAAGAAATTCGGCTAGAAGCATTCGAAAATTCAAGGATTTACAAGGAAAAGACCAAAATTTCCATGACAAAACACATTGTGAAAAAAGACTTCAAAATTGGTGACAAGGTCTTATTGTATAAATCAAGTCTCAAATTGATAAGAGGTAAGTTAAGGTCAAGGTGGGAAGGTCCATTTATTGTAACTAACATTTTTTCCTATGGAGTTGTTGAAATTAGGAACGAAGCTAATGGATTTGTGTGGAAAGTCAATGGCCACTGGGTCAAAAAGTATTTTGAAGAACTAAAGGAGCTAGAGGTGGATGATTTGTACATCAAAGACGCTATCTACCCAACTTAAGGGGAGTTTACTTTTCTTACATCTACATTTCATTGTACATATCATTTTCATGTTTCTAGGAATAAATTTTTCTCTTTTTGAAGTGAGTAGTTGATAATAAATTCTTAATCAAAATGGAATGAATAAATAGACATTGTAAATACCATGTCATTTCTTTTGGCACTTTTTCTTGCATGACTAGGAATAAATGTATCTCTAGGTTATCTTCATAGCATTTTAGAGTCTTTTGAAAATAAATTAAATTTGGTTGTTAAAACTTGAGGTTTGAGCTAATGGATGAAAATCTTGGATGCTTGAGTACTACTTGGCTTTAGATTCCTAATTGAGGACTTGAGATGAATTATTTTTGCCTAGTGAGAATTAGCCTTATTTTTGTGACACACATATGTAATTGTACTCTAGAACTTGCTTAGGTTCTTTCAAAACCATATTTCAATGATTGGATCACATCTATAGAGGCTAATCAATTTGTTTCCCTTTTCCATATTATTCTTAGCAATGATCATACTTGATACATACTCTTTTCAATTTTCCTTTCTATTTTCCTACTCTTAACCACACTTTTCTATGGACTTGTTTGTTTGGATTGTTTCTTAATGCTACTTTGCCCGAGACGGACAAAGGATTAAGTGTGGGGGAGTGATTAGTGTTTTGGAAAAGTTTTGTATCAAGGAGGCATTTCGATCCAAAAAAAAATTACATATTGAGTTGAGTTTGGTGTCAAGAATGAGCAAGAGAGATGGAAGCAATTGGAGATTTAGATTCTTTACTACATTTTGAAGATTCAAGTGGCAAGCAATGGAAAAATCTAAAAAATGGCACACAAACAAAGAGAAAAATCTGTGCCATTACAAAAGAAAAATTTCTGAGCCAAAATGAAAAAAAAGAAGGAAAAACTGAAATCAGTGATGCAGTTTGAAATCAGTGCCGAAATCAAGTGAAGCATTTAGGGAGAAAATCTTGAAACCAGTCAAGGATAAATGCAATGCAGTGTATCAACTTGAAGACAATTGTGCCATGGCTGGAATTTAAACAGAATTGGAAGGAAGACTGATCTGAAGAAGAAAAAAAAAAATTGCAGCTGAAAAAATCTGAACTGCATTGCATTTGTTGTTGCCGAGTGCTGAATGATACAAGCCAAATTTGACTGAAGCTGAGGAAAAGCTGTGAAAGCTAAAGCTGGAAATTCTGAGCTGAATTGCAAGGGTAGCTGCTGAAATCTGAAGCCGAGAAGCTGAGTTCGAAGTAAATTGAAAAGTACTGAAAAACCTGTTGGTAGCTGTTGTTGAATCTGCAAGAACAAAGAAAAAAAAATTGGCTGATTTGCTGATTTAGATCAGAACAGAGAAATGGAAAGAAAAAAAATTGCAGTGAAGTTGGAATCCAAAACAGCTGGGATCAATGTTTCCACTACTAGCTGATGCTGATCGTTTTGAAGAAAGTAGAGGATGCAAGGATGAAGAACTGGATGATGTTGGATTCGGAAATTTAGTGCATGGAGCTGAAACTTGAAACAAAACATTTCAGAAATTGATTTAATGCAGAAACATATTGAAGGCAGATTAAGGAACAGCTGGTTCAGATCAGTAATGGAACTGAGCTGAATTGCAAGGATAGCTGCGGAAATGAGTAAGATGCAAAGTGTTGAATATCTTGAAGGATTGTTTGTGAAGCTGAATTGGAGAAATCAGATTGGAATGTGGAGCTGGACAAGTGTAGAAATCTGTGCCAAGTTCAAGTGCAAAATTGTTTACCATATCAAATTTGTCTCCAAGCAAGCAATTCTGTATCAACTTTAAACTGAATCTAAGTTTTCTAATTTAGCATTGAATGGCTGAAATTAAATAGAGGATGCAGAATGGTTCTTCCCTGAATTCAATTTATTTGAAACCTGAAGGCAGCAGTGAAATGCAATGCAATGTGGAGGCTGGAATCCAACCTACTGCAATCATCAGAAATTGAAGAGAATTGCAAGTATTGCTGGTAAGGGTTAAGCACAGTTATTCGATAGCTATGAGAGACTATGAAATGCAGCAAGAGCAGAAAAGGTGAGCTGAGAATGCAGCTGAAAAAAAAAAAAATCAGATTGGAATATTTCCATGCAAGCAGTTTGGTATCAATTGGAAATGAAATTAAGTTTTCAAGGGTTGTGAATCACGAAATGAAGTGTGTGAATGTATCACAAATTGTAAGCACATCACAGCCTATCAGAACAAGAAAGAAATTTGGATGCTAGGATTTTCGAAGCTGAGAAAATGCAGTGAAGGAAAGGGCTGAAATTCAATGTGCTGATTTGAATTTTTGAGTGGAACACTTAAGGCTTCCACTATCATTTGATGCAAGCACTCTTGATGTTAATTGTTGGAGAAATCAGAGACTTGAACTGAATCTATCGTGGATGCTGGACTCAAAATAGAAGGAAAAAGAAAAATTAAAGAAGTGTGCCAACTTATAAAGGATTTGTATCAAGAGTGAGTGACAAGAGTTGTTTAGTGAGGATTGTATGTGGAGCATCTATATTACTTGATGTCTTACGTTCTCTGATTTAAATCTGATCCGAATGTGCTCCATGAGAAGACTTGAAAAAAAAAGGAGAAGAAAACTGTTTGAAGAAAAATTGTGAAGCGATGTTCTTATTTTGGGTCATTTGAATTCTCCACTACCATTTGATTGATAGGATGGATTGGACTGATTCTGAGAAGGACTTGGGGAGCTGAGCACATCATGAATGAACGGAATGAAGATTGAAAATATGAAGTAGCAGCTGACCAAGAGAAAAAAAAAAGAGAGAGACCCAAATGGCACGCAATTGAGGAAGTTGGCACAATGAAGTCAAGGGAGGTTTCTTTATCCAAATCAAAGGCATTAGTCAAGATTCACTCCATCACACCTTTGACTTCATTACAAGGACTGACAAGAGGGCAAAGCACATTGGAAACATTCTTGAGCAACCAAGTCTCCCACTTCATCAAATTTTCTATTTCCTTGGTTTTCACTTCATTTTTACCATTTTCTATGTCTTTCATTTGTTTTTGTAGATGTTGATCCTAATCATGAGTAATGGTGGAGAGTAGATAACAAGCAAGCCTATGGTAGTGCAAGAAGCATGTGTGTTTGAGTGAGCTCCACTTCCATCATCAACTTAGAACTTAAGGAGAGAGCCACCAAAACTTCCCTTGAAAGGCTAGTGAGTTAAATTCATCTCAATGAATCATGAAGGATGAAAAGGCTAAGTTGTTAATTTAAGGACGAGATACTAATCCATAGAGCTTAGATTTTTGAGAATTGACAACCTTAGGTAATTTCTTTTCATTTGCTTCTAATTATGCTTTAGAAAACCCAAGGGATACATACTTAGTAGTTTCGCGAGACGCTCAAGCTTAAGTGTGGGGGAGTTGATAAGTATTTTATTGATTATTTTAGTTGCCAAAATCCATGTTTGACCCATGTTTACTTGCTTAATTGTGAATTTACCCTAGTTTAACTTGCTTTTATTTTGGACTTAATTGCAAATCTGTATATTTGATTATTTTGCCACTAAATTTTTGATCTATTTTTGTAGGCATGAAAGGATCATGGACCTAGGGCATACTGGGTCAAACTTGAGTCGGAAGTGGACCCGGATCGAGTTATCAAGCTTCGGATTAATCTGGGTCGTCCGATTCAAAAGCGGCTAGATCTGAGCCATCTGGGACCATCTGAGAGCAATCCGAGCTAGGGTTAGGGCTGATCAAGCACTGATCAAGATCTGAAGGTTTCATCCCAATCAGAGATCATCAACCGTTGGATCAAGCTCGGAGGGCTCTAGACTGTCCATCAAAGATTAGGTTAATCTGGCCATCCGTTGCAAATCTGGAGGATCCGAGCTACCACGAGGCAGATCCTGACCCTTGATCAACATCTGGAAAGTTTGGGTCAGATCGATGAAGATCAGCCGTTGGATTCATCAAATCAATCTGGGTCGTCCATTGTTAAGTATTTAATCAAAAATCTCCTCAGTTCAGCTTTGTCCGTGTCTTCGCCGCACAGTTCATCTTCTTCAGCGTAGTTCTTCGTTTTTGCTTCAATTTTCTTCAATCCGAGGCGCGACACCTCAATTTCTTCACTTGATCGAGTGCTAGATCCTTGGGGAGCTGTCTCCGTGAAGATTCACGCTCCGAATTGGCCAAAAACAGAGCCGAGTGAGGGTTTCTTCGGTTTTCCATTTGCTGCCTCGATCTCAGTTGCGCTCCATTTCATCCACCGGAGCTATCTGGAGGGGTTCCCTAGAGTGCTCTGACCATCCCCGAATCACCATCGCATTTGGAAGCAGCTGGATTGAAGAAGTCGAATGGGAATTTCAGTTTGGGCAGAGTGTGAGCTGGACTCAATCGCAGATTCAGTTTCCCATTGGTTTGTTGAGCTTAGGGGTTCGAGGCTCACCCTTGTGTGACGAACAAGGAGTTCTTGAGCTAGGGAAGGGATTGAGGAGTAGTTTCCTTAGTTAATTTCTGTTGTTTAGCTGTAATTTCAGTTTCTGCAGTTTCCTTACTGTTTCTGAATTTCAGATTAGTTGAGCATTAGTTTCATGATTCGTTTCTGTTTTAATTAGGTCTCAATTTTGCAAGTAGTTAGTTAGATAGCTTGTTAGTGAACAATTGTCCTTAATCTTCATTGCTTTGCAATTAATTTCATTTCTGAATTTCTGCCCAGCATTTGTTGCGCATCAACACATGTTTCCTGCGTGCCAACTTGGTTTCTAATTTTTCAGCTTATCTTGAATTCAATTCGTGTTTAGTTTTAATTCCTGAGATTTAAGATAACAATCAGTTTGCTAATGCATATGATCTAAGGGTGTTTCGCATCTAGATTTATTTCTACACTTTTGCTCTGTTGCAAGTCAGTTTCTGCAATTGTATCAAGTCTGAACTTCTGCGTTTCTGCACTTCAATTCTGCATATCAGTCTTCTCATTTCAGCATCTGAACTTTGTCTCAAGTAGTTGTTAGTTCTCCTCCTGCATTCATATATTGTAGCTGGTTTCATTCACAAAGATTTAGCATCAATTTCTGCGTTTGTATCAGTTTGTTTACATCGAATTCCAATTCTCTTATTCATTGTTCAATTCTGCAACTCAATTCATTTCTGCAATTTTTAGTTGTAGTTGTT
>JAGFNQ010008575.1:0-52884 GCA_024364735.1 Boesenbergia rotunda | reverse complement strand
TATTTCCACAGGGAGGTGACAAGCTTTACCATATACCAAGCGGTAGGGTGACATGTCAATCGGTGTCTTATATGCTGTCCTGTAGGCCCAGAGTGCGTCATCTAGCCTCTTGCTCCAGTCTTTTCTGTTGGATCGAGAGAATACGATAGAGGGGGGTGAATATCGTAAATCGTTCGGATTTAGAGATAGAGAAATTGCACAGCAGAAATTAAAACATAACACACGAACACAGGTAGTTTTACTTGGTTCGGAGTCTAGGTCGACTCCTACTCCAAGGCCCATGGTCGTTGACCATTTACTTTGGACAATTCTATATGAGGCGCAAAAACAATTTACAAAGATTGATTACAATAGTAGTATAGTAAACTGAAAGAAAACAGTTCTTCGTTACCGACGTCCGGTGTAGAAAATTTATCTCGGAGCAGAGGGACGTCGTCGGTGCTTTCGTGTCGAGTTGGAAGGTTTCTGGGGCGAAGCGCAGGAGCAGAAGAACGTAACAGCGTTGGAAGAAGTTGTGTTGAAGCTTGGGGGGTCGAGGGCCTTTTATAGGGTTGTGAGGGTGCCTTGGAGCACGGGGGCGCCCTCCACGTGGCTGGTGATCCCCTCTTCTCGCGGTCAGCGAGTTATCCCTTCAAAGTCGGGACAATGCTTTGACGGGGGCGCCTGAGAAGCCGAGGGCGCCCTGGCTGACCTGTTCAGCGGAAGTCTCGGCTGGATAATATTATCCTCTTCGCTGGCTCCAAGTGCAGGGCGCCCTGGTGGCTGGGGGCGCCCTGGGCGTTCGGGGCGCCCTGGGTGCTGGGGGTGCCCTGACTGCTGAGGGCGCCCCGGCCAGTATTCAGCCGAAGCTCCTTTTGCTTCATTTGTTTTGTGTTCACCTTGGGGGTGCCCGGGAGACTCAGGGCGCCCTACTCAGCTGCTGCCTCACTCCTTTGAGGCTCTCTGAGCTGCAGACACTCGTTCCTTTGGTCCTGCATCCAGGGTTAGTCCGAAAACAACATAAAGCAGTAAGTTGTTAGTTTTATACAGCCTTAGCTGTCTTGGTTCTGACTTTGGGTCTCCAAAATGGAACCCTAGGTCGAACCGACGCCTACTGTTCCCTCGACGGGGAACGCGTCCTCACCTACTCCTCTCGGGAGAATGCACCTGATGCCAACCGCTCCTCTGGTTGGACTTTTGCCTAGCGGTCCTTCGCCAGGTCTTGGATACCAAGCTGTCCTTCGCCTGGCGCCTAGCAGTCCTTCGCTAGGGCTTCAGTAGCCTGGCATTCCTTCGCCAGTGCCTAGCAGTCCTTCGCTAGGGCTTTGTGACCTGGCATTCCTTCGCCAGTGCCTAGCAGTCCTTCGCTAGGACTTTTTACCCTGCACACTAGAGTAGTATGTTAGATAACAAGTAAGACTTAACTTTTGAGCCCTGTTGCCATTATCAAAACTCAGGTTTGACTTGAGTGCTTTCTGCACCAACAATCTCCCCCTTTTTGATTTATGGCAACCTGATTCAAAAAGTTAAGTTAATCATAGCAGATTTAGTTCCCTCCCCCTAGAAGGAATCTCCCCCTAGATTTTTCAAGAATTTGTGGGGTTTTTTGAAAATAAGTTTTAAGTCTAAAGATGGATTTTCCTTACACTTTTTAACAGAAACTTTTAGAGTCCAACTTTCCAAAAATAATTTTGGTTGTGTACTTTTGGAAAATTTATACAGAAATTAAACTTTAGTTTAAATATTTAGAGAAATTTTGAAAGCTTAAGTACTTTAAAAATTTTGAAAACTTAAGTTTGAGAACTTTTGAAGCCTTAAGTTAAAGTACTCGGATAGTTTTGAAAACTTTAAGTTTAAAGTACTTTAGTAGGATTTAAAACTTAAGTCTCTAAAGTTCATAGAAGGTTTTCAAAGCTTAGAAGTTAGAAAAAATTTTGAAAAGCTTAGAGGTTAGAAAAATTTTGAAAAGCTTAGAAGTTAGACAAATTTTGAAAAGCTTAGAAAAAACTTTGAAAGCTTAAAAAGTCTTTTTGAATAAAGGATAGAGTTTTGATTTTTGAAACAAAATTTATTTTTGAATTTTGAAAAATTTAAACTCTCTCCTTTTCTATCTCTCCCCGTTTGCCATATATCAAAAATAAATAAATATAGCAAACAAACAGATTGCATAAAAAATTAAACTGCATAATTTGCTTGTACTGAACCAATTTAAGATATGAACTCAATCAAATCAGTTTTAATTTTTCATTTAGGGTCCTGTCTAACCCGATTAACTACTTACTAACTGTTATAAACAGTAGTTTTCACTAGGGTTAGTCAAGTTAAGTGTTCTTTTCAAGTTAGATTTTCTAAACTTGACACTTAACTTGATTACTGTATAAGTTGTATTTAGTGTTGTAAAGGAGGTGGCTAGAGAGGGGGGGGTGAATATAGCCAGACACTCAAATCGCCCCCTCTTTTAAAACTTTCTTCCTGTAATCAGATTAGTAGCAGCGGAAACAAAATGCAACAGGAAGAGTAAAACAGAGAAAGGAATCAAACCAACGCTAACACAGCGATATACAAGGTTCGGGGATAACTTGCCCCTACTCCTTGGAGTGCCCGTGAGGTGGGCGATCCCTTGATCGTCGGCAGATCAAGCCCCGGTGAACTCCGGATAGTAGCAGCCTCCTTCTCGGTGGAGAAACCTCTCCACAAGCTGTCTCACAGATGGATACAATCTTAAGCTCACGAGACACTCGAGAAGACAAGCTCACAAAGATGTACAAGAAAGCTCAAGCACAAAGTAATAGAGAGCACGAACACAGCCCTGCCAAACTTCTCCCAATTTTCTGTCTTGTTCGCCTCTGCTTCCAGCTTCGCCACTTAAGCTCCTGCTCAACGTCGCCAGCTCCATCAGCACCACTAACTCACACCCTGACCCACTGACCTCTCTTAGCACTCAGTCCACTGGACACTCCTCCAGCTGAGCCTCCGTCAGTTGCCAGCCGCGCCTTCGTCAGTTGCCAGATGTGCCAGACGCCGTTGAGACCTGAAAACACAATAGATCCAAACCTGCTCCAAGGAAAGCCTCCCATTGACCCTCCTTGAGTGTTTGAATCACTTGCTATCACCTGCACACTCCAACAGAGGCTTAGCAATGCATATCAAAAAGAAATCAGCAAGTAGCAGAGAATCGGCAGTGAAAACAGAGTTCTGACAGCATATTTGAATTAAAGTTCTGCACCTGATCGATCACCAGACCGATCAGGAAGGGCCCTGATCGGTCACCAGACCAATCAGGCTCCAGCCTGATCGGTCACCAGACCAATCAGGCTGAAACATTAATCAAATCCTAGCTGCGCCTGATCGGTCACCAGACCAATCAGGCTTGAGTAAACAGTGATTCTTTAATCAAATCCTAAGTCTTTGATCGGTCACCGGACCGTTCTGGACCTGATTAGCAAGGGAACTCAACTCACTGTTCGCTCCCTGATCGGTCACCAGACCGATCAGGAGCTGTGCAGTGAGTGAAACACACACTCCCTGATCGTTCACCAGACCGATCAGACATCGCTGGATCGGTCACCAGACCGATCCACGAAGGAGTAGCGTGCCAACTCCCTGATCGGTCACCAGACCGATCCAGGGACGCAGACCTAGCCTTCCAAGCTAGGATTTCATTCACCTTAGCCCTCCAAGCTAAAGATTTTTCAATCTAACTCTCCAAGTTGGGAATTTGCACCTAACCCTCCAAGTTAAGACTTTTCACCTAGCCCTCCAAGCTAGGACTTTTCACCCAACCCTTCCGAGTTAGAACTTCATCCAACCTAGCCCTCCAAGCTAGGATTCTTCACCTAACCCTCCAGTTGGGACTTTTCACCTAACCCTTCAAGTTAGGACTTTTCACCTATCCCTCCAAGCTACGACTTTTCACCCAACCTTCTGAATTAGGACTTTTCTCCACCTGGCTTCACTCACCAGGACCCGGCTTCACTCACCGGGATTTCCAACACCTGGCTTCACTCACCAAGACCGGGCTTCACTCACCGGGATTTCCAACACCTGGCTTCACTCACCAGGACCCGGCTTCACTCACCGGGATTTCCAATCACCTGGCTTCACTCACCAGGACCCGGCTTCACTCATCGGGATTTTCATCACCTGGCTTCACTCACCAGGATTTCATGCCTAGTCCCCGACCAGGACTTTAGCCCAAATTCACTCAACCAAACTTAAATCATTGTCAAACACCAAAACAACAACCGGGCCAGACTGCATCAACAATCTCCCCCTTTTTGTTGTTTGACAACCCGATTTAAGTTTAGGTATCAATCAATTGAAGTCCATTCAATTCTCATAAGGGAATCATGATACTCCCCCTATAATAACCATAAACTTAATCAGCCATTTTCTCCCCCTTGTCAATCATCGAAAAGGGTATGGTTATTAGGTTTGAACATACCTCCCCCTCAAACACAGGTCTCTCTCCAAACCCAAAATAATCAAAGTGTAGATTTTTGAATTGCATATGAAAATATATTCAAAATTATATCATGGTCAAACATGTATATGTTTCATATGACAAGTAAGTCAAAGGATGATTCTGGAATTGCATATGAGAGGCATATACCATAAATGTATCATGGCAATAATGTATATGCATCATATGAGAACAATTATCGCAGTTCCATCAGACTGATGATCGATACAGAAAAATTTCTGATTTATCTATGAACGATAAATTTTCAGAAAAATTTCTGTAATTCTGATTCGTTCAAGATTGGACTGCATTAACACTTGGACTTCCATGTGAAGACATATACAGAAGTATATCATGGTCAAATACGTATATGCTTCATAGGATGAGTAAGGAATGCAACTGTATCTGAAAAATAGTTCTGATTGGTCTCCGTGACCAACCAGGTCTGTTGATTACGTGATACAGAAGAATATCTGATTAGTCTAGGGAGCAATCAGATTTCAGAAAAAAAATTTCTGAAACTCTGATACGTTCCTGATCAGACTGCATTAACAATTTGCATTCCAGACCAGGGGAGTAGACTCTATTGATATTCGATATTTCAGAAAAATTTCCGAAACACGATATTAAGAACAAGAGTCAAGACTCAACAAACCCTTTCTTATGAATTTGAACATTCCAACATAGGTTTGTATCAAATCACTATTAAGTACTAGGTTTGTATCACTTGAACAAATTTGTGCTCCCTTAGTACCAGGTTTGTACCAATGGGTGATCAAATATGTTTCAATTGGACTTGGTTTGTATCAGATTTGTTAGGAGTATGATCATCAAACTGATACAATTCAATGAAAAGAGATTGGTTTGAGGAGGTTTTGGATCAATTTGGAATGATCTGGGAGTTCCTTGATCAGAGTTGATCTGATCGGTCATAGGACTGATCAGGGTGATCCCTGATCGGTCGCCAGACCGATCAGGGTGAGTCCTGATCGGTCGGTGGACCGATCAGGTCTGATACAGATGACAGTTCAGAAACTCTGAAAGTTTAGAAACTCTGAAACACTTCCAAACTCTAATTCAATCAGTTTTAACTCCTAACAATGTTCCATTAAACAACATTCATGTTTCTCTACCCAAAGGAAACAACATGATTTGCATCTCTTTAACTATCATGTATATTATCAAATCATGCAACATCTCCAATATATCTTGAAAGTAAAACTTATAAATACAAAGTTCAAAGCATGATTCCAGAAAACCTGATAAGTTTGAAAGTGATCAACATATGATTAAATTTCAAAACATGTCGATATAACATTAGTATCAAGGTATGATCAGATTTCATGATACAAACAAAAGTATGATAACCCTTTCAAAAACATGCTTATATCAAACTTCCAAGGTTTACATACAACCATTTGAACATAAAATTCATAATCATGAATAGCAAGGAAAAACAGGGTTGCATCAATTTTCATGAATGATCACATCTCCAAACTAATAAGAAAAGCTTAAGCCTAGGCCTTAAACTCATGTTCTTTGTCTAATCATGTATTGTGAGATTTTCATAGTGATTTTCACAAACCATGTGTTCTTCATGTTGGCATAATACATACAAGAGAATCATGGCTTGCTTGAATCAAATTAGCATCAATATTTAATTAAATTCCAAAACATGCTTGTATCAAGTGAGTATTAAATTTTCATGGTTCCAATCAGGTTTGTGTCAAAATGAGGCATAGTATAATGTCGATAGGAATCTATTCATGCTCCTTTGATCACAATGAATTCCTCATCATAGATTTGTACTTTACTAATAAGAAAATTCACAAACATGTATCTACTTAACTATGGATCACAAAAATCATGAAGTTGTCTAAATTTATGAAAGAAAAATCTAATTTTAGACCTCTTGTTGTGGTGAATGACAATTCATCTCAATTCATGGGTTTGGAGCACCCAATATCAACCACCCATGTTGATAGATGCTCCCCCTCAATCAGAGCTATACAATTCGAAATATGGAGGTTTTAGGTACCCAAATTTTGGGACCTAATGAATCTACAATGAATGACTTTGGCACCCATGCCTTAGCCATTTTCTTTCTAGCCTTTTGAATCCTAGAATTATTTTGTGCTCTAAATTGGGTTCTAGACATCAACGATATGAAACTTGATTGTTTAGGTTGATAACCCAAGCCACTCTTGTTGTAGACCGCTTTTTGTGAATTTAGAATCATGTCTAGGGTCTTGGAGCTAGTTGAAAACTTCTCAAGAATATTCTTGAGGTTTTCAACTTTGCTCTTCAAATCCTTATTTTCATCCTTAAGGGATTCATCATGCAAAGCATTAATATCCTCAACCTTAGAGAATCTCAATTCTTTTACTTCCAACCTTAATGTTTTGACTTTGGCCTTAGATTTTTTAAGCAACCTAGCTAGACATGCAATGGTTCTATAGCACTTATCTAGCTCGGGAGAGATTACCTCTTCATCATCCGAAGATGATGAAGGCGCGGTTGAGAAGCTTGATTCGTCTCCACTCTCCTCTTCATTCGAATCTTCTATGGCCATGAGGGCATGGTGATGAGTGTACTCCTCCTCCTCTTCTTCGGATGAACTAGAGGACGATTCATCCCATATGGCCCTCAAGGCCTTCTTTTTCTTCTTTGATTTATCCTTCTTCTTCTTTAACTTTGGGCATTCATCCTTGTAATGCCCTTTCTTGCTACACTCATAACAAGTAATGTTAGATTTATCAATCTTAACTTCACTAGGGTTACCTTTACCCTTGAGGCGCCGGCTCTTCCTCATCATCCTTCTAACAAAGTTGGCCATCTCGGAGGAAGAAGACCAGCTGCCCTCCTCCTCGGACTCGGATGAGGATGAAGATGAAGATACTTCCTTCTCCTTCTTCTTCCCCTTCTTCATCTTCTTGTTGTTACCTGCCACTAAAGCAATACCTTTCTCTTTTGAACTTTTGTTAGAGATCTCATGTAGTTCCATTTCACAAAATAGATCTTCTAACTTGACAAAAGATAAATCCTTAGACACCTTGTAAGCATCCACCATGGATGACCACAAGGCGTTCCTAGGAAAAGCTTTAAGGACATACCTCACTAGCTCTCGGTTTTCTACCTCTTCACCAATGGAATGGAGACCATTCAATACTTCTTTGAATTGACAATGAAGTATACTTACAGTTTCATTTTCTCCCATTGTCAAGTTCTGGAGTTGGTTGTGAAGGAGATCCTTCTTAGTTATTCGGGAGTCTTGAGTTCCCTCATGGAGCTCAATGAGTTTGTTCCACAAGTCTCTAGCAGAGGTGAAGGGACCAATCTTGATCAATTGCTCTTTGGCCATCCCACATTGTAAGGTGACCACAGCTTTGGCATTTGCTTCACCCTTCCGGATTTGCTCAGCCGACCACTTGGAAAACTCAAGCTCCTTTCCTTCATTATTCTTTGGAAGGGAAAACCCCTCCTTGACAGCGAACCACAAACTCATATTTGTCTTTAAGTAAAACTCCATTCTTGACTTTCAATATGAAAAATCAGTGTCGTCGAGGAATAGAGGTCGGTTTGTGCTCAATCCTTCTCTTCCAGCCATCTTGCTGTAAGCTCTCGGATGTTAAGCCGTGAACAGAGCCCCAAGCTCTGATACCACTTTTTGTAAACGAGATGGCTAGAGAGGGGGGGTGAATATAGCCAGACACTCAAATCGCCCCCTCTTTTAAAACTTTCTTCCTGTGATCAGATTAGTAGCAGCGGAAACAAAATGCAACAGGAAGAGTAAAACAGAGAAAGGAATCAAACCAACGCTAACACAGCGATATACAAGGTTCGGGGATAACTTGCCCCTACTCCTTGGCGTGCCCATGAGGTGGGCGATCCCTTGATCATCGGCAGATCAAGCCCCGGTGAACTCCGGATAGTAGCAGCCTCCTTCTCGGTGAAGAAACCTCTCCACAAGCTGTCTCACAGATTGATACAATCTTAAGCTCACGAGACACTCGAGAAGACAAGCTCACAAAGATGTACAAGAAAGCTCAAGCACAAAGCAATAGAGAGCACGAACATAGCCTAGCCAAACATCTCCCAGTTTTCTGTCTTGTTCGCCTCTACTTCCAGCTTCGCCACTTAAGCTCCTGCTCAACGTCGCCAGCTCCATCAGCACCACTGACTCACACCCTGACCAACTGACCTCTCTGAGCACTCAGTCCACTGGACACTCCTCCAGCTGAGCCTCCGTCAGTTGCCAGCCGCGCCTTCGTTAGTTGCCAGATGCGCCAGACGCCGTTGAGACCTGAAAACACAATAGATCCAAACCTGCTCCAAGGAAAGCCTCCCATTGACCCTCCTTGAGTGTTTGAATCACCTGCTATCACCTGCACACTACAACAGAGGCTTAGCAATGCATATCAAAAAGAAATCAGCAAGTAGCAGAGAATCGACAGTGAAAACAGACTTCTGACAGCATATTTGAATTAAAGTTCTGCGCCTGATCGGTCACCAGACCGATCAGGAAGGACCCTGATCGGTCACCAGACCGATCCACAGTCTTCTGCATACTCCTGATCGATCACCAGACCAATCAGGCTCCAGCCTGATCGGTCACCAGACCAATCAGGCTGAAACATTAATCAAATCCTAGCTGCGCCTGATCGGTCACCAGACCAATCAGGCTTGAGTAAACAGTGATTCTTTAATCAAATCCTAAGTCTCTGATCGGTCACCGGACCGTTCTGGACCTGATTAGCAAGGGAACTCAACTCACTGTTCGCTCCCTGATCGGTCACCAGACCGATCAGGAGCTGTGCAGTGAGTGAAACACACACTCCCTGATCGTTCACCAGACCGATCAGACATTGCTGGATCGGTCACCAGACCGATCCACGAAGGAGTAGCTTGGCAACTCCCTGATCGGTCAATAGACCGATCTAGGGACGCAGACCTAGCCTTCCAAGCTAGGATTTCATTCACCTTAGCCCTCCAAGCTAAGGATTTTTCAATCTAACTCTCCAAGTTAGGAATTTGCACCTAACCCTCCAAGTTAGGACTTTTCACCTAGCCCTCCAAGCTAGGACTTTTTACCCAACCCTTCCGAGTTAGAACTTCATCCAACCTAGCCCTCCAAGCTAGGATTTTTCATCTAACCCTCCAGTTGGGACTTTTCACCTAACCCTCCAGTTGGGACTTTTCACCTAACCCTCCAAGTTAGGACTTTTCACCTAGCCCTCCAAGCTAGGACTTTTCACCCAACCATCCGAATTAGGACTTTTCACGACCTGGCTTCACTCACCAGGACCCGGCTTCACTCAACGGGATTTCCAACACCTGGCTTCACTCACCAGGCCCCGACTTCACTCACCGGGATTTCCAACACCTGGCTTCACTCACCAGGACCCGGCTTCACTCACCGGGATTTTCAATCACCTGACTTCACTCACCAGGACCCGACTTCACTCACCGAGATTTCCAATCACTTGGCTTCACTCACCAGGACCCGGCTTCACTCACCGGGATTTCCATCACCTGGCTTCACTCACCAGGATTTCATGCCCAGTCCCCGACTAGGACTTTAACCTAAATTCACTCAACCAAACTTAAATCATTGTCAAACACCAAAACAACAACCGGGCCAGACTGCATCAACATTTAGTGCCCCAATTACTGCAGATGCACTGACTTAAAGCATCTTGAATTAAGGCAAAGACCTAAGCATCTCAACCCATTCTAGGTTATCAATCAAAAGTATCCTAAGGTGCTTGTGAGATGTTGGCTTCTAAATCTATAGGTGCATGCAATTCTAGGGTTAGGGCCTAGGCTAAGTCCATTTACGAAAAAGCCCTAGTTTTGAAAGGGGTAGTTTTGAAAATAAAACTAAGTCGAAAAAAAAGTTTATTTTTAAAGCTTTTCAAAATTGAATAAAGGCTAATTTTTAAAGCAAAACTGATTTTAAATTGAGTGAAGTAGTACGAAAATGAAAAGTCAGGTTGAACCTATTCTACTAAGCACAATAAAGATCAGATACTCAAGTCAAATAAGTAGTCAAACCAAATAGGTTAACTGGTCAAATAGAGGTTCAGTAGAGTCAAACATGAGTCAAGTTTTAGTTACTTAGTATAATGTTGAAAATAGTCTAACTATGAAGAAGGGCCAGGGTGGTCAGATGAGCCAGGCAGCCATGATCGGAATAGTGCCATCATCTCGTGATACAGTGCGTCTCTGGCCTCCCTCTCAGCTCTAAGGGCGCTCATATACCCGGTGTAGTAGCCCAGATTTGTTTCCATGTTTTCGGCATGATTGGCCTCCACTTCCTCTCGGAGGCTCTGGACATGTGTCTCCAGCTGTGTTACTCGATCGTAGAGCGTCGGTGGAGGGGGCTCGTCTATGTGTGCTCGAGCCTCAGCTGCTAAATCAGCGACGTCGACTTCTACCTCCTCGTCTGAGTCGATCTGGGGAGCTGCTCTCTGACGTCTGGTACCGGAAACCTCTATACCAGCTAGGGAGAAGTTTCTATATCCTATCCCATCGTAATCAGTTAACTCAGCCATCTCTCCCTCGGTGATGTTCCGACCGTGGTGATGTAATATAGACGTGATGATGTGGCAGTAGGGTGTGCGTACCCGCCCTTGCGTGGTAACACTGGATGCATGTAGGATAGCATGAAACATGCGAAGTCCTATGTCGATGTCTAGCTGATGAATCAAGGCATATAGGAGAATGGCGTGGAATTGTCGCATAGTAGTGACGTCTCTAGTAGATAATGGCAGAATACATCGGACTATGACTCTATATAGAGCGTAGTCCTAGACCTGTAGTTCGACAGACTAAAATCGCCTGGCCAGGGGTTGCCTAAAGAAGTAAGAGTGTAACGTGTCTAAGGTAATGTGAGAGTAGGGAGCATCAAAGGGAGGCTCCCTCGGAGGGTAACAACAGAAGGTGGACTACGAGAGTCGTAATCCTAGAAATCGGTTGAGTAGTGTAGGTGTGATAGTTAAGGGAATTCCTTGAACAGTGGTGACGAACATGAGACCATCCTGTCTAATTATGTTGTTGTAAAATTTTGCACATAACGACATGTTGATTGGATGGGTGCAGAATACGAGATTGACAAGTTGGTAAAAGTTTATAACGTTCATTGCTAAGGGACAGGATTGGGTGAAAAATTATCTATTCAAGTAGCTCGTCTTGATAGGTTTATAGGTCGTACGAGCGAACTTATTACATAGTTCTAAATTCGGAAACCTAGGATCAGGACTAGGTTGGGTACCGGGTTCTGCCTGGTTTGGTCGGCGTCTTCTAAGAGAAGGAATATGCATTTAAAGAAAGTATGAAGGAATTGCATTAAAGAAATTTAACTTAATTAAAAATATTATACCGGGCTGCTCGGGGAGGCATTGTTGAAGATGAGAGCTCGAGAGGGTTGCAAGATCTCTTGGAGGGTAGAGAGTTAAGGAGAAGAAGAAGTTTGAGTGTGAGGAGAAGAAGGGGGTATGGAGCCCCTTTTATAGGGCAGTTTCGGGCGCCCTGTAGTGTGAGGGCGCCCTGGCTGGCCGAGGGCGCCCTGGCCAGGGCTGTGGCTGCCTTTTGGCAGCTTTCTGCCATTGAAGGACTATACGGGGGCGCCCGGGTGCACCCGGGCGCCCTGGGCAGCATGCAGTGGCAGAAAGCTGCTTTTGACCAGCCTCGAGGCGCCCGCAAGGGTTTGGGTGCCCTAAGGACGGGTTTTTGACCCTAAGAGATTGCATTTGACCAGATTTGACTTGTTTGACCAGATTTGACTGTTTTTAACCATGGTTTGAACAGATTCGACTATTTTTAACCATGGTTTGCCTAGAGTTAAGTTAGTGCCGCTCTAAACTGAATGAAAACAAAAGTGTAGTTATTAAATGAATTTTCATTAAGTTTGTTGTCTCACCAAATCTAGGGTTATCAATCACGTTAGCCTTACATGTTTTGTGAGACAGGTTTTGATAAAAGAATTTTCGAAAAACATGATTTATTTTGAAAAACATAATTAATTTTGTAAACAACTAAATATATTTTGAAAAGACATTTTAAATCTACAAATAACTGAAAATTTGTGTTAGATTTGAATTTGACAAAGAATAATTTGAATTTGAAATTCAAAAATTTGCTTCCAGGTCTTGGCGAGGCACTAGGCCTTCTTTGGCCGTAGCCTTATTGGATCATCAACCCTTTCCTTGACAAAGCCGTTTAATGAAATTTCATTTTCAAAATTAATCTTTGAAACGTTCTGGTCTAACTAGTTTGGGTTTTGGATCGGTAACTTCGGCTAGTTTCACCAGTCTAAAGAGACCAAGTAAACTTGATCTTATTAGAATTAGTTTCCCTAATGTACTATCATCTCACCGCCACCCAATACTATGTTGTCAAATTTCAGTTAAGTTGGTTCAGTCCTTAAACTAACCATTCCTAAATCTAAACATGGCAAATTACAGAAATTAAATAAACAAGCAAACAGGCAATTTAAAGACAGAGAAAGTTAAGTTTTTATCTAACAATAAATATGGTTTTTAATTTGGCTCCCCCTGGACTAAAGCCACGATAATGGTTTGGCAAGATGTGAATCTTGTCCTTGGGGATCCAATACTGATTTGTTCCAGTTTGTTTGTTCAGGCACAGTTTAGGTACCCATGCCTGAACTTTGGGTCTGGATTGGTTCAATACAGCATAATAGGATCTTTGCCTAGATTTGGTTCTATAGCCTAGTCCGGATCGATTAAGAACTGACTTCTGTTTTCCAAGAATCATGTCAAGACCCTTGGAACCAGAAGTGAATCGTTCTAAGGCAGCTCTAAGATCCTTAACCTGAGTTTTCAGGGAGGAGTTCTCTTTCTCAAGTTTTTCAACTTGAGTAGGAGTTCCTTCTTGAACTTTCTCAGTTAAGGGTCTAGAGTCAGCCCCCTCATTCAGGAGTTTTACTTCCTGTTGGAGGGATTTGACTCGGAGTTTAGCTTTCGCCAAATCTCGAGAAAGATACGAAATTAGTTCGTTTAATTGACTTCTATTGAAACCACTTTCCTTGATTTCTCCGTCCTCTGAAACGGTCAGTCTGTCGTCATCCTGTTCTGATTCTGACTTGGTCTCGACTTCTTCTGAGGCGGTCAGGGCTAGTAGGTTTGACTGGGGTGCATCTTCTTCTTCTTCTGAGGAAGATTCGTCCCAGGTTGCTTGGAGTGCTTTCTTTCTTCTTGTCTTCTTGGTCTCCTTTAGGTTCGGACACTCCGTCTTATAGTGACCCTTCTTCTTGCACTCATAGCAGGTCACGTTTGGCTTGTTTTTGTCAATTGCGGGTTCAGCTGGTTCGTCCTTTCTTCGGCTTGTTTTCCGTTTGTTGGCTTGGTTCTTCAATTTTTTATAATAGCTTCGGGCCAGTCGAACCAGCTCAGATCGATCTCCTTCTTCGTCTTCTGAGTCTGAGTCTGAGTCTGAGTTAGACTCGGGTTCAGGTTGAGGCTTCTTCTTTGTTGTTCATCCAGTTTTTCCTGCAACAAGGGCAATACTTTTCTCGGCCATATTGCAGTTAGTCTGTTCGTGTAATTCTAGTTCAGAAAAAAGTTCATCTAACTTTATTTTTGAAAGATCTCTTGAAACTTTGTATGCATCTACCATAGATGCCCACAAAGTGTTTCTTGGGAAAGCATTTAGTGCGTACCTTATTAAGTCACGATTTTCGACCTTGTGACCAATAGTGTGTAGACCGTTCATAAGTTCTTGGATTCGGGCGTGAAGCTGCGCTGCCATCTCGTTGTCGGTCATTTTGATGGTATACAGCTTGTTTAGGAGCAGATCTCTCTTGCTAATCTTAGTGTCTGATGTTCCTTCATGCAGCTCGATCAATTTAGCCCACAGCTCCTTGGCACTGTTGAAAGGGCCCACCCGGTTCAGTTCCTCTTTTGTTAAACCGCATTGTAGGGTCTGAGTTGCCTTTGCATCGGCTTCTATTTTGCGCTTCAGAGCGGTGTCCCATTCTGAGTAGGTCTGAGGTACTCCTTCAGCGTTCTTGGGAATCTCCAGTCCGGATTGGATGATGATCCACATGTACACCTGAGTTTTCAGGTGGACCTCCATTCGACTTTTTCAGTAAGAAAAGTCTTCTCCACTGAAAAGTGGAGGTCTGGCTGTGCTAAATCCTTCTTGCATGGCCATTAGGAATTTTTATCTGAAAAAGAGATAAGAAAAGAAAAAAACTTTGTCCCAAGACTTGGTCTTGGATTAGTAGTATGGGATAAAAGAAAAATATTTGTCGAGTGGTGTTGCACCAACCTCGATCAACGAGAAGAAATTCGAAGAAATTCGAAGAGAAAAAAAATGTTAGAAGAATTTCGAACGAAGAAAATAATAGAAGAAATTTGAATAAAAAAAAATCTGAAAAATTTTCAAACTGGTGGTTGCACCAAGTTTGAACTTCCCTACTCTGATACCACTTGTTGGATCGAGAGAATACGATAGAGGGGGGTGAATATCGTAAATCGTTCGGATTTAGAGATAGAGAAATTACACAGCAGATATTAAAACACAACACACGAACACAGGTAGTTTTACTTGGTTCGGAGTCTAGGTCGACTCCTACTCCAAGGCCCACGGTCGTTGACCGTTTACTTTGGGCAATTCTATATGAGGCGCAAAAACAGTTTACAAAGATTGATTACAATAGTAGTATAGTAAACTGAAAGAAAATAGTTCTTCGTTACCGACGTCCGATGTAGAAAATTTATCTCGGAGCAGAGGGACGTCGTCGGTGCTTTCGTGTCGAGTTGGAAGGTTTCTGGGGCGAAGCGCAGGAGCAGAAGAACGTAACAGCGTTGGAAGAAGTTGTGTTGAAGCTTGGGGGGTCGAGGGTCATTTATATGGTTCTGAGGGCGCCTTGGAGCACGGGGGCGCCCTCCACGTGGCCTGTGATCCCCTCTTCTGGCGGTCAGCGAGTTATCCCTTCAACGTCGGGATAATGCTTTGACGGGGCGCCCGAGAAGTCGAGGGCGCCCTGGCTGACCTGTTCAGCGGAAGTCTCGGCTGGATAATATTATCCTCTTCGCTGGCTCCAAGTGCGGGGCGCCCTGGGTGCTGGGGGCGCCCTGACTGCTGAGGGCGCCCCGGCCAGTATTCAGCCGAAGCTCCTTTTGCTTCATTTGTTTTGTGTTCACCTTGGGGGCGCCCGGGAGACTCAGGGCGCCCTACTCAGCTGCTACCTCACTCCTTTGAGGCTCTCTGAGCTGCAGACACTCGTTTTTTTGGTCCTGCATCCAGGGTTAGTCCGAAAACAACATAAAGCAGTAAGTTGTTAGTTTTATACAGCCTTAGCTGTCTTGGTTCTGACTTTGGGTCTCCAAAATGGAACCCTAGGTCGAACCGACGCCTTCTGTTCCCTCGACGGGGAACGCGTCCTCACCTACTCCTCTCGGGAGAATGCACCTGATGCCAACCGCTCCTCTGGTTGGACTTTTGCCTAGCGGTCCTTCGCCAGGTCTTGGATACCAAGCTGTCCTTCGCCTGGCGCCTAGCAGTCCTTCGCTAGGGCTTCAGTAGCCTGGCATTCCTTCGCCAGTGCCTAGCAGTCCTTCGCTAGGGCTTTGTGACCTGGCATTCCTTCGCCAGTGCCTAGCAGTCCTTCGCTAGGACTTTTTACCCTGGCATTCCTTCGCCAGTGCCTAGCAGTCCTTCGCTAGGACTTTTTACCCTGCACACTAGAGTAGTATGTTAGATAACAAGTAAGACTTAACTTTTAAGCCCTGTTGCCATTATCAAAACTCAGGTTTGACTTGGGTGCTTTCTGCACCAACATTTTCTAGTGGGCCCAACTGTCTTCTCCAAAATTGATTTTATCTCTCTGTTGGAAATCTCAGCCTGTCCATTTGTTTGGGGGATGATAGGATGTAGAAACTTTATGTACCACCCCATATTTACTCAGCAGTGCCTTCATGTGTTTGTTGCAGAAATGAGATCCTTGGTCACTAATTATTGCTCTTGGAATTCCAAACATGCAGAAAATGTGTGACCTAACAAAACTACAAACAACAGAAGAATCATCAGTCTTGGAGGGAATGACCTCCACCCATTTTAAAACATAATCCACAGCAAGTAAAATATACAGATAACCATAAGATGCAGAAAAAGGTCCCATAAAATCTATCCCCCAAACATCAAAAATCTCACAATAAAGTATAGCATGTTGGGGCATCTCATGTCTCGCTCCTATGTTCCCAGTTCGCTGACATCTATCACAATTTTTATAAAAGACATATGAATCATGAAAAAGGGTGGGCCAGTATAAACCACATTCTAACACTTTCCTAGCAGTTCTCTGGGGTCCAAAATGACCCCCACAGGCTGATGAATGACAAAATGTAATGACAGAAGAAAACTCATAACCTGGTATGTATCTCCTAATTATTTGGTCATTACAAAATTTTCACAAATAAGAATCATCCCACACATAAAACTTTGCATCACTTTTGAGTTTATCTTTTTGAGCCTTAGAAAATTGAGTGGGAAATACATGTGCAACTAGAAAATTAACTAGGTCTGCATACCACGGTGTCTCACCATGCACTGCCATCAAGTGCTCATCTCTGAAATCATCATCAATGGTGGTAGGAGATCCATCTCCTTCAAGTCTGCTCAAATGATCTACAACTAGGTTTTCTTTTCCACTTCTATCTTTGATCTCCAGGTCAAATTCTTGGAGTAGGCGCATCCATCTGATCAATCTAGGTTTTGCATCAGGCTTTTTCAACAAGTATTTGAGAGCTGCATGATCAGAAAAAATAATCACATGTGAGCACAATAAGTAAGATCTGAATCTATCCAGAGCAAAAACAATGGCAAGAAGCTCCTTTTCCGTAGTGGTGTAGTTTGCTTGGGCGGCATCTAGGGTTTTGGAGGCGTAGCAAATGACATGTGGTGCTCCATCAACCCTCTGTGCTAGAACAGCTCCCACTGCAAAATTAGAGGCATCACACATTAATTCAAATGGTAAAGTCCAATCAGGTGATGTAATGATAGGAGCTGAGGTAAGAGCCTCCCTGAGTCTGTGAAAAGCTTCCTTGCATTTATCATCAAAATGAAACTCAACATCTTTCTGTAAAAGTCGTGTCAAGGGTCAAGCAATCAAACTGAAGTCTCTAATAAATCTGCGGTAGAAACCTGCATGTCCAAGAAAAGCACGAACATCTCGTACGCATACGGGGTAAGATAAAGAAGAAATAACACTGATTTTCGCAGGATCTACCTCAATACCCTTCCGAGAGACTATATGTCAAAGTACAATCCCATGCTCTACCATGAAGTGGCATTTCTCAAAATTAAGAACAAGGTTAGTTTCAATGCAATTATGTAAAACCCTAGACAAATTATCTAAGCATGAATCAAAAGACGTGCCAAATACTGAAAAATCATCCATGAATATCTCCATACAGTCCTCTAGCAACTCACTGAATATACTTACCATGCATCTCTTAAATGTACCGGGTGCGTTGCAGAGTCCGAAGGGCATACGTCTATAGGCAAAAGTGCCAAAGGGGCAAGTGAAGGTAGTCTTCTCCTGGTCCTCTGGATCTATGCAAATCTGAAAGTAGCCTGAAAATCCATCCAAGAAACAATAATGCGACTTCCCTGCCAGTCTCTCAAGCATCTGATCAATAAAGGGTAAAGGGAAGTGATCTTTCCTTGTGACCTTGTTGAGCTTCCTGTAATCAATGCAAACTCTCCAGGAATTCTTAACTCTGGTGGGCACTAGTTCATTGCTTTCATCTGCCACCACGGTCACTCCAGATTTCTTGGGCACCACGTGAATAGGACTAACCCACTGACTGTCAGAAATAGGGTAAATGATACCTGCCTGTAGAAGTCGAGTCACCTCTTTCTTTACAACATCCAAAATAAGTGGATTGAGTCTCATTTGTGGTTGCCTCACAGGTTTGACATTTTCTTCCAAAAATATCCTGTGCATACAGATAGCTGGGCTGATACCTGGTATATCTGATAATGTCCACCCAATTGCCTTCTTGTAGTGCCTCAGGACTTACAATAATTTCTCTTCTTGCTCTGACTCCAAATGCTATGCAATAATCACGGGAAAAGTCTGCTCCTCTCCTAGGTATGCATACTTCAAATGGCCTGGTAGTGGCTTCAGTTCACTCTGGTCTTCCTTAGTAGAAATAAGTGATCCTTGGGGCTTTGTGCAATCCCCTACACTATGAATCTCAAGAGAAATAGGTGATCCTTGGGGCTCTATGCAATCCCTACACCTAGAAAATCCTCTCCAGCTGGAAGTGCATCTGAAATATCTTCTGAAAAATCCTCAGTCTCAGCAGTAAATACTCTCTCAGCTTCCTCTGAATAAATAGCTCCTCCAGAAAAATCAAGTAAAAATCCCTCAGCCTCTAACTCTGTATCCTCTAACTCCTCAAGAATATCCATGCTCATGATGGAGTGGTCCTCTCTCGGATGCTTCATAGCATCAAAAAGGCTAAACTGAACAACCGTATCTTCAATCTCCATGGAAAGTGTACCAGCATATACATCGATTTTTGTTCTAACAGTCTTCAGAAATGGTCTTCCTAAAATAAGTAGAGAACAGTGTGCAAGATAATCTCCCTCCATATCTAAGATATAAAAATCTGCAAGAAATATTAGCTCCTTTACCTTCACCAAAACATCTTCAATCATACCAGCTGGGTAGGTCTGGCTCCTGTCTGCTAACTGTATCACCACACCAGTGGACTGTAAAGGGCATATGGCAAGTATCTGGAAGACTGACCTAGGCATCACATTAATGGAAGCTCCTAAATCAAGCATAGCATCATGGAATGTGGTGCTCCCTATCTCACAAGATACAGTAAACACTCCGGGTCTTCACACTTCTGAGGTATGACATGTATAAGTGCTGAAATATTCTTCCCAAAGCTGACCAACTCATTTCCCTTAAGTTTCTTTTTGTGAACACAAAGATCTTTCAAAAACTTGGCATACTTAGGGATCTGTTTAATCATGGTCAACAAAGGTACATTGATCTCAACTTTACTGAAAAGTTCCACTAGCTCATTGTATTCCTTAGCTTTCTCCTCCTCCACTTGTCTTTTGGCTTGTGTTTTCCGCTGTGGAAAGGGTAAGGGAACCCTTAATTCATCTTCTTGGCTGGAAGTGGAGAGGCTGAATTTTGGACTGTTGTCCCCTGCGGTGTAGCTGCTGTGAATTGAATCTCGGCACTGATTTCTCCTCCGTTTTCCACCAAAATTGGAGGATTACTTGAGGAAGGGGTTGGGCACGGACTAGGGGTGGAACCAACTGAATTTGAAGTCGTTTCAGGGCTGTTTTGAGCTAGAAATGGAGGTGCTACCCTGTTTTCAGAAATTTCAGCTCTTGGACCATTTTGAGATGATGTAACCTTCCCACTCCTCGAAGTAATAGTACTCACGTTTCCTTTCGGATTAGGAACAGCTTGGGAAGGTAGTTGGCTTGATCCTTGAGCTTGACTTTGATTTATCCCACTAGCCAATTGTCCCATTTGCCTCTCAAGGTTTTGTTGTTGTTGTTGTTATTGTTGTAAAACTTGTTGTAGCATCTCAATCGTTTGTTGTTGAGCATTCCCTCCACTAGAGCCACCAAAGCCTCCTTGGTTAGTATAGTTCCTTGATTGACCCTGAAATGATGAAGTAGTAGGCTGAAATTATTGAACTTGCTGAGTTCCTTGGAAATAGGGCTGTTAGGGCTGATAAGAGGGGTAAATTGGCTGTTGAAAGGGCTGATAAGAAGGCTGACATGCTTGGAAACCTTGCTGAGAGTTGTAGCCCTGAAAAGCCTGATTCTGAAGTGAAAAATTCTGTGGTGAAGACTGAATTTGCATCGGCTGGAAACTCGGATTGTAAGGCTGGAAATTCTGATGGTAAGGCTGTGGGGGCTAGAAATTTTGTTGGTTTTGATGTTGGAATGTTTGGAATGCTTGAAACCCTTGCTGCGGTTGCTGTATTGGCTGGAATGTTGGCTGGAATTGCTGAAATTGAGGCTGTGTTTGCTGAAACGTTGGCTGAAATGTAGGCTGAAAATTCTGGTTCGAAGGCTGAAAAACTTGCTGATTTTGCTGTGTTTGCTGGGGCTGCTGTGATGTTTGGTGGAATTGTTGTTGCTGAGGGTTCTGTTAGTAGAAATAGTTCTCGTACCTTAGATTTAGATGATTCCTCCAACTAAGGTTATAAGTAGAGGATTAAGGGTTGTTACTTGCTTGAAATTGTCCCCTAACCAATGCTGCTACTGTCTCGTCTTGTTGGAGGGTGGGACATGAATCTGAGTTGTGCTCTTGACTAGAGCAAATACTGCATACCCCTATCACTTGATTAGCTTGTGGAGTTGCTGAAAGATTTGAACTTTGAATTACATTATTAACTGATAATTGCTTCATCACTGATGTGAGCTCCACCATTGCATTCTTCATTTCTTTCTGTTCATTCGAAACCATCTGGACTTCATTAACTCTTCTCGTGGTCAATGCTCTGCTCCCAAGCTGTTGTGAATTCTCAGCCATGTTTGAAATGAGTTCCCTAGTTTGATTTGGCGTTTTGTTCACTGGGGCTCCTCCAGCTGCAACATCTATCATAATTCTATCCATCTGCAACAATCCCTCATAAAAATACTGAATCAGAAGCTGCTCGCTGATATGATGTTGGGGGCAACAAGAACACAGTTTGTTGAATTGCTCCCAATAATCATAAAGTGTCTCCCCCACTACTTGCTGAATACCACAAATACTTTTTCTGATGATTGCTGTTCTGGAGGCTGGAAAATATTTCTCCAAAAATGCTTTCTTCATCGAAATCCAACTAGACACGTGCCCAGTGGGTAAGTAGTAAAACCAATCTTTTGCTGCTCCTGTCAGTGTAAAGGGGAATGCTCTCAGCTTAATATCTTATTCTGAAATGCCCTGAGGCTTCATAGTGGAGCAGACTATGTGAAACTCATGCAGGTGTCTATTTGGATCTTCTCCAGATAATCCTTGAAACTTGGGCAGCAAATGGATGAGTCCAGATCTAAGCTCAAAATCTCCAGCCAGCTCTGGATAAGCAATGCTGGAATACTGAAATGTAGCATCTGGTGCAGCGAGTTCCTTCATAGTCTTCTGGTGGTCTACCATGATACTGCCTGAATGAGTGAGAATAGTCTGAAGAGGAGGAATATCATTAGTCTCTGAAAGTATGCCTTGACTCCTCCTTGCTCTAAAAGTTCTCTCAATCTCAGGGTCAAATTCATCAAGATCACCACTTGGAGACCTGGTCATAAAACCAAAAACAAATCATAGTAAAAGTAGATAAAAAGATGAAACAAATAAAATCAGATCACCAGATATAGCAGTAAGCACAAAAATAAATCAAGAATGATGTGAAATAAGTGTACAAGCAAAAATCAAACAAATCAACTAGTTGCTTCCCCGGCAACGGCGCCAAAAATTTTGATCCCCTCAGAACTAGGTGTCACAAATGTGGGTCTCAAAATTTAGATGTGTGTAAGCTAGAAACCCTTTTTGTAATCAAAGAATAAAAACGCCGTAAAGGGGCCACAGGTCGTATTTTTCCTAGGGCTAGTTGATGTTGTTTGATTCGAGCTCGAGTTTATGTGTCGTTTGTGAATTTGGGTTTCAAATAAATAATTGAGTTTTGGGTTACAATCGGAAATGAAATCGAAATAAAAATTAAAGAAACTCAACTCATGAACTAAGCAAAGTGATGGCACTTAATAACTCATCCAATTGACCACTTAATCGATTAAGGCAAATTTGCAAAATTCAGGAAGTCAGACTTAAACTCAAATGAAAGAGTACACTACAATTGGTTTTGAACTTCAGAGGTTATCACTCAAAACCGAAACTTAGCTTGATGCAAGGTGAAATGTTGAAGCGAACTTGATACACAAGTGAAGGAAACTATGTGCCAAATTGACACTAAATGCAGGGAATGTGTAGCTGATCAATTCAGCTTGGAAGGCTAGGCTATCAATGAAGTTATCTGCACGTATGAATGAAGAAATTGAAACCCGAAACTGATCAAAGCAAGAACAAACTTAATTCAGAAATGGAATGCAGAAAATCAGAGTCCATATGCAGAATTGCAATGTAGCAGGAATTTGGATGCAAAAAACATACAAGAAAACTGATTTCAATTGCTATAAAGTTCCAATGCTAAGCTTCACTGATCCGAACTTCAACAACTACAACTAAAAATTGCAGAAATGAATTGAGTTGCAGAATTGAACAATGAATAAGAGAATTGGAATTCGATGTAAACAAACTGATACAAACGCAGAAATTGATGCTAAATCTTTGTGAATGAAACCAGCTACAATATATGAATGCAGGAGGAGAACTAACAACTACTTGAGACAAAGTTCAGATGCTAAAATGAGAAGACTGATATGCAGAATTGAAGTGCAGAAACACAGAAGTTCAGACTTGATACAATTGCAGAAACTGACTTGCAACAGAGCAAAAGTGTAGAAATAAATCTAGATGCGAAACACCCTTAGATCATATGCATTAGCAAACTGATTGTTATCTTAAATCTCAGGAATTAAAACTAAACATGAATTGAATTCAAGATAAGCTGAAAAATTAGAAACCAAGTTGGCACGCAGGAAACATGTGTTGATGCGCAACAAATGCTGGGCAGAAATTCACAAATGAAATTAATTGCAAAGCAATGAATATTAAGGACAATTGTTCACTAACAAGCTATCTAACTAACTACTTGCAAAATTGAGACCTAATTAAAACAGAAACGAATCATGAAACTAATGCTCAACTAATCTTAAATTCAGAAATAGTAAGGAAACTGCAGAAACTGAAATTAAAACTAAACAACAGAAATTAACTAAGGAAACTACTCCTCAATCCCTTCCCTAGCTCAAGAACTCCTTGTTCATCACACAAGGGTGAGCCTCGAACCCCTAAGCTCAACAAACCAATGGGAAACTGAATCTGCGATTGAGTCCAGCTCACACTCTGCCCAAACTGAAATTCCCATTCGACTTCTTCAATCCAGCTGCTTCCAAATGCGATGGTGATTCGGGGATGGTCAGAGCACTCTAGGGAACCCCTCCAGATAGCTCCGGTGGATGGAAATGGAGCCCAACTGAGATCGAAGGCAGCAAATGGCAGAACCGAAGAAACCCTCACTCGGCTCTATTTTTGGCCAATTCGGAGCGTGAAACTTCACGGAGACAGCTCCCCAAGGATCTAGCACTCGATCAAGTGAAGAAATTGAGGTGGTCGCGCCCTCGGATTGAAGAAAATTGAAGCAAAAACGAAGAACTACGCTGAAGAAGATGAACTGTGAGGCGAAGACGCGACAAAGCTGAACTGAGGAGATTTTTTGATTAAATACTTAACAATGGACGACCCAGATTGATTTGGATGAATCCAATGGCTGATCTTCATCCGATCTGACCCAAACTTTCCAGATGTTGATCAAGGGTCAGGATCTGCCTCATGGTAGCTCGGATCCTCCAGATTTGCAACGGATGGCCCAGATTAACCTAATCTTTGAATGGACAGTCTAGAGCCCTCCGAGCTTGATCCAACGGTTGGATGATCTCTGATTGGGATGAAAGTCTCAGATCTTGATCTCAGTGCTTGATCAGCCCTAACCCTAGCTCGGATTGCCTCAGATGGTCCCAGATGGCTCATATCTAGCCGCTTTTGAATCGGACGACCCAGATTAATCTGAAGCTTGATAACTCGATCCGGGTCCACATCCGACTCAAGTTTGACCCAGTATGCCCTAGGTCCATGATCCTTTCATGCCTATAAAAATAGATCTAAAATTTAGTGGCAAAATAATTCAAATATATCAAGATTTGCAATTAAGTCCAAAATAAAAGTAAGTTCTAAAACCTAGGGGAATTTCACAATTAAGCAAGAAAGACATGGGTCAAATATGGATTTTGGCAACTAAAATGATCAATAAAATGGTACTTATCATCCGTCCCGACTATTGCCTGTTATGGCGTGATATTGACTTTGATGCATTGACTTGCATCGCACTATTTGCCTGGATGTTTTATGTTTTACTACTATGGTTGTTTTTGATGTCTATCTTGCCATCTTTTACTTATTAGTGGTTTATATGGTGATATCTGCATGTATGCCTTATTATGCATGCTTATGATTTTGCTTATGATGCCCTGTCCATATGATACATATGCTAGTTGTGCCATGCCTTATCTTTGTCATATGTATTCATATGTTTATCAAAATAAATCATTCATACCTGTGTTGTTTTGGGATACCCCTAGGGTTGAGGGGGAGTATGGTTAAACTTAACAGCCCCTCTAGACCCTTTTCGATGTTCGACAAAGGGGGAGAGTGTGGTTGGTTAAGTTTAGGATGATCATGTTGTAGGGGGAGGATCCTGATTCCTCTATGATTCTGAATTGAGAAATTGATTGGGAATCCCTAAACATAAAATCGGGTTGTCAAACAACAAAAAGGGGGAGATTGTTGATGCAGTCTGACTCTGATTGTTGTTTTGGTGTTGACATCGATTTTAGTTTAGGTTGATGATTATGATTATGATTAAGTCCTGATCGAGGATTAGGCATGGTATGGAAAATCCTAGCTTGGAGGGCTAGATGTTGGAAAACCCTATCCTGGAGGGTTAGGTGTGGAAAATCCTAGCTTGGAGGGTTAGGTATCTGGAAAAGTCCTAATTCGGAAGGGTTGGGTTTAAAGTCCTAGCTTGGAGGGCTAGGTGAAAAGTCCTAACTTGGAGGGTTAGGTGAAAAAGTCCTGGCTTGGAGGGTTAGGTGAAAAAGTCCTGGCTTGGAGGGTCAGGTCCTAGCTTGGAGGACTAGGTCTGGAAAAGTCCTAATTCGGAAGGGTTGGGTGAAAAGTCCTAGCTTGGAGGGCTAGATAAAAAGTCCTAACTTGGAGGGTTAGGTGAAAATTCCCAACTAGGAGGGTTTGGTGAAAAAGTCCTAGCTTGGAAGGATAGGTTGGATGAAATCCTAGCTTGGAGGGCTAGGTTTGAGTCCCTGGATCGGTCTGGTGACCGATCAGGGAAGTTGGCACGCTGCTCCTTCGTAGATCGGTCCGGTGACCGATCCAGCGATGACTAATCGATCTGGTGACCGATCAGGGAGTGCACAGTGAGGTTGGGAACCTACTGTGTGGCTCCTGATCGGTCTGGTGACCGATCAGGGAGCAGGCCGTTGCCTCGTTGCTTGGCTCCTGATCGGTCCGGTGACCGATTAGGGAGCAGGCAGCTTCCTCACTGCCTTGCTCCTGATCGGTCTGGTGACCGATCAGGGAGCACTCAGTGAGTTGAGTTCCCCCACTGATCAGTTCCTATACGGCCCGGTGATCGATCAAAGACCTAGGATTTGATTTCCACGGTTACTGTTCACTCAGAAGTGGACAGATCAGGCTCGAGCCTGATCGGTCATGTAACGCCCGCTTTTTTTTTTTCTTGCGCGGCGTTACGCTAAACATACATGTGCATATGTATCATCTTAATGCAGCGGAATAACTAGTACTTAAATCATATACACATGTCTGGGTTATCATTCATGGACATGGTGACATTATGCTTAACATATTACCAGCATACCTAGCATCATGATATCAACTTTCCATAACTTATTCATAAGCATTTCAGGTAACATATTATCAGCATGCATAGCATCATGATATCAACTTTCCATGACTTATTCATAAGCATTTCAGGTAGCAAGTAGTTTATCCATAACTTCACAACTAGTAGGTTGTTTCTTAGGCATAACTATAATAAGTCGAGCATAACCCAAAGTAAGCATTGTCAGATCATAAAACATGCAATAAGTGAAATGAGAGGGTTCCTTGGCCATGTCACTACTACACACCCATGTTCTTGCCTCTCCTGCTGCTTCCCTTAGAAATCTCTTGCTTGATCTGCGGTATAAGAAAATAAGACTATAAGCACGGAGGCTTAGTAAAACCCTTTTCCTACTCACAAAATCCATACATCGTATAAACATGAACATAATGCTTCAATCCTACAGATCATTGCATACTTCTTATCATGAACATCCACACAATCATGGCCTCATACTTTAGCATGAACATAAACACAATCATAGCATCATAATTAACATGAACATAAACCTAATCTTGGCATCATAGTTAACATGAACATAAATATAATCATGGCATTATAACTTAGCATGAACATAAATAAAATCATGGCATCATATTTTAGCATGAGCATACGCTTGGACATAAATAAAATCATGGCATCATAATTAACATGAACATAAATATAATCATGGCATTATAATTAACATGAACATAAATACAATCATAGCATCATAATTAACATGAACATGAACATAATCATGGCATCATAATTAACATGAACATAAATATAATCATGGCATTATAATTAACATGAACATAAATATAATCATGGCATTATATCTTAGCATGAACATAAATAAAATCATGGCATCATATTTTAACATAAGCATAAATAAAAGTCATTTGCATGAACAGACTTTGCATTATCATACTTTGCATAAACATACTTTGCATAAACATACTTTTCATAACCATAATGCATAACATGGATGGATGCATGCGGCAAATGCATATATCGTAAGGATGCTTAGTTTAAAATCATACTTTTAAATACTTAAACATAATCATAACATCATAGGGCCCTGGCTTGTACCACATTCATTCATCATATGCGCGCATCCCTAAGTAAATACGAGGTAGCTAATCTCGACCTACTAGGGTAAGGACAGCTTCATCGGTAGTCCCTGAACTGTGGACAGCTTCATCGGTAGTCCAGAACCGTGGACAGCTTCATCGGTAGTCCAGAACCATGGACAGCTTCATCGGTAGTCCAGAACCGTGGACCTTACTTAGGTCCGGTACAAGCCCATTCATAAAATAAAATACTTTCACATGCTTCTTCATTCATAAACATTCATAGCATAATCATTCATTCTTAATGCTTAACATCATCATTATGCCTTATAGGCATGAATCTTATCTTCATTCATCATTTTCATTCCATATCATCATTATGCCTTGAAGGCATAAACTTTAACTTCATTCATCATTTCCATTCATAACATGACATGCATACATATCATTCATAAATCATACATATCATTCATAGATCATACATATCATTCATAGATCATGGCATACATACATATCATTCCTATCTCATGGCATACCTACATAATTAGCATCTTAATTCTTTAAACATACATGGTCATGATACATAGGAAAAACATGCCTATGTCCTTTCATACATGATACATTTCCTTAGGTTTATGGCCCATGGTCTAAACATTTATGAATCATCATAACAAGTGACCTAACATACAATTCATGACCCATAAGCTAGGGTTTTGGTTGACATAAAATTCTTCCAACATACTTAACCATTTACATACATCTTAGTACCCTATAAACATGCATTCTTGTGGTCTTAACCCAATCCTAGCCCTAGGTTACAGCCTTGGCCGAAACCCTAAGGAGTCCTAGGTCCATGGAAAAATTCATATACATCACCAATAACATCCTATACAAACATACAATGCCATAGAAAAATATGTGATCCCATAGTTAAGGCTAACCCTAATCCCTTAGCTTTAAATTAGCCCTTGGCCGAAACCTAAAGGCCCATGAAATTCATAGAAAAATTATTATAAAACCCAATCACTATCCATCGTGTCATAGGGGAAACAAATTAAACATGTTGAAGGGTTAGATCAAGTTCCATCCATAGTTTAGGGGTCTTGGCCGAAACTTGTAGGAGCCATCAAGCATGCAAAAATTCACATGAATCACCACTAACATCACTTACATCATAAGGAGACATAAGAACCATCATTAGAGAGTTAAAACTAGTCCTAGCCATAGAAACATGGAGGTGGCCAAAACCCTAAGTCCCTTTTCATGGATTTTTCAACTTGGATCTCAAACAAAATGCTTAGATCATAACCATATCAAGAAAAACCATTACACCACAGGTGAGGGGGGTCTTACCTTGGTTTTAGACCTTAGATTTGAGAGAAAGATGGAGACCTTGTTGCCTTTTGACCACCTCTAACCTTTGTAACCTTGAACAAATTTTGGATCTTGGAAGGAGAAGCTTTCTTGGGAACTTTTCCTAAGGGAAATCCCCCCTTGGGGTTTTGGCTAGGATGAAGGAGGAGGAGGGAGAAAGGTGAACTTGGTGGAAGAAGAGAAGTAACCCCCCATGCCCTCTCTTTATACCACTTTAAGGAGGCAAGTGAAGAGTCATGGTGGATGACTCTTCATTTTCCTTAAGCCTTAACCAAAATCCACTTCATTCCCTACTAGCACTCCCTTGCTAGGTGAATTGGTTAGTGCATGCATGGTTGTAGACTAGGTCCAAGGTTCAATCCTTAGTGCATGCACTTTATTTTTATTTTCTTTTTATTTCATTTTTCCTTATTTTCGAAAATTCCCTAAAATTCACTCATAATCATGCTAAAATTCTTAATTACAATTCTTTTATATTTATAGTAAATTCTACCTAATTAAAACCTATTTTTGGAGCCCATATAAGGCCCATTAGTACTAAATTTCTCAATTTAAATGAGAAAATCATGGATTTCTAGGCTAAGGTACGTACTAATATCTCTAGGTCCCTCGAAAAATTATCTAGACATGATCAATATTTTAAAGAAAATATTAAGAAAATTTTCCGGATCGTTACAGGTCAGGGAGCTACCTGATCGGTTTGGTGACCAATCAGGCTTCACTCTGATCGGTCTGGTGACGATCAGGCCTGTGTCGTCGCAAAAGCTGGAAAGTCCCAGTAAAGCGGTGGATAGGTCTAGTGACCGACCCACAGGCCCTGGATCGGTCCGGTGACCGATCACTTTAATTCAAAATGCACTGTCAGACGCTCTGATCGCGTCTGAACGTATCCGATTCTCTACGCTTAACCTCTAATACTCGATTTTCTTCTTGATATGCTGTGCTAATACTCTGATTGAACTGCAAGTGACAGGGGAGGATTCAAACACTCAAGGAGAGTCAATGGAGGCCTTTCTTTGGAGCAGGTTTGTCCATTTGCCATCTCAGGTTGCAACGACTGGAGCTGCAGACTGGAGCTGCTGACTGGAGCTTGGCTGAGGGAAGCTCAGGGAGTCCAGGGAGAGCTCAGTGGTAGCTGGCGTTGGCAGGTGAGCAGCTGGAAGCTGCAGTGAGATGGTGTCACCTGGTGTTCAGTGGAGAAACAAAAGGGCGTAGCGGAGAAGAGCAAAAAAGAGTTTGTTGAAGCAACTTCTGGCTTGAGTTCTTGCTGCGCGATTGTATTCTCCACACTTTGCTTGTGCGTTCTGAAGTTCCATCATCTTGAGCAAGCAACTGCAATCTATGAAGCAGCCATCCCTTACTTGAGCGCTTGGAGGAAGAAACAAGAGGCTTGGTGAGTCCAACTGCAAGAAGACACGAAGAAGAGTGTTCTTGCATGAGATTGTCGTTGGGTGGAGCTCGAGGAAGAGCTGCTTGTGTTCTTGCCTGTGCTAAGTGCTAAGTAAGATCTTTCTTGTGTTTCATTGTGCTTAAAACTTCATCTTTGTTGAAACGCTGTGGAGAGGTTACTCCACCGAGAAGGAGGTTGCATTTTATCCGGTGTTTACCGGGGCTTGATCTGCCGATGATCAAGGGATCACCCACCTTAATGAACGCCAAGGAGTAGGGGCAAGTTTTTCCCAAACCTTGTAAACCCTCCTTGTTAGCGATCTTGCTAGTTGTATTAGTTTGTTTTATTTTTTGCATTTCTGCACTACTCTGTTTCTATTGATTCCGCTGCTGTGCTACTAGCCGTGAAGTGCAGAGAACCCCTAACGCGAAAGAAGTTTGTGTCTGGCTATATTCACCCCCCTCCCCTCTCTAGCCATCCGAGTTCCAATAGTCAGCTCCGGTGAGGGTCTCGCCGAGCTCTGCTTCGCCCAAATCGATTTCCGCGTGATCGCTGGCTTCATCGATCGGGATCCATCTGAGTGGTATGAGGGGTTCTCTGACTTATGTTGAAGGATTCTGAGTTAGAAGTGCAACCGGCTGATCGAGTGGAAGAGCCAACTCAACACAACCGATTGAAGGAGCTTGAATTTGAAGATTCGCGATCTAAGCGATTCTTGGATCGATTCTTGTGTGACTACAGGAAGTAAATCTTCGTGACGAATCTGATCTGGAGTCAATAGTTAATAGATTTCATTTCTGAATTATTTTTGTTGTCTCTGAAGTCTATTCTTAGCTCTGTATCAGTGTGATTTCAGTTACTGATAGGACTGTCGTCCGGTCCAGACTCCACCTGATCGGTCACTCAGACCGATCAGGCTTGCATCTGATCAGTCAGCCGACTAATCAAGAGATTTTCCTGCACAAACAAACTCTGTGTTAGTTTTCAGCTTGCTTAATTTCCATTTCCGACTTTGGATACAATGTTAGTGAATTTCTGCAATTGATATCAGTTTTATATTTCAATTTTGCAACTTCAAATTGTTATGTTAAATTTTCCTAGTGGTTAAGCTTCATTTTTACAACACCTAGTTTAATACTACATAGTTGAGTCGATTCCATTTCAAACATACTTCCATTCTTATTTGCAAAACAAAACCCCATTTTATCTCGAAAACCCAAATCATTTGACGACAAATAACTTTCAAGCTTAATTCGAACACTCGCAACTAATCCTAGAAAAATACGACCTGAGGCCCCTATTCTACATTTCTACTTTGCTAGCAAGGGTTTTCAGCTACAAATATCTAAATTTGAGACCCACATTCATGACATCTATTATGGGTAGCATCAAATTTTTGGCGTTGTTGCCGGGAACTATCTAGTTGAATTTGTTTGATTTTAGCTAGCTTGCTTACTGTTATATCTTGTGATTCAGCTTGTGCGCTTATTTCTATATTTTTGTGATCTATCTTACTTGTTTCACTCTTTTGTATTCATTTGTTGCAATTTTTGTATTTGTGTATGACCAGATCTGCAGGTGGAATTCTTGAAAACTTTGATCCTGAAATTGAAAGAACTTTCAGAGCAAGGAGGAGCCAACTCAGTGTTTCAGAGGCTATTGATCTCCTTCCTACTCAGTCTATTGCTATTCATTTAGTTGATCCTATGACAGACCACCAGAAAACCATGAAGGAACTAGCAGCACCAGATGATGCTTTTCAGTATTCCTGCATTGCTTACCCAGAGCTCACTAGAGATTTTGAATTAAGATAAGGACTTATTCATCTTTTGCCTAAATTTCAAGGTCAGTCTGGGGAGGATCCCAACAGACACTTACATGAGTTTCACGTTGTTTGTGTTGGTGCAGAAAGCACCCAAGTTGAACCTGTGTTTTGATAATGGCAAAAGAGTTCAAAAGTTAAGGTATAATGTTTATCTAACATGTTACTCAAGTGTGCAGGAAGAGTCCTAGCGAAGGACTGCTAGGCACCTGACGAAGGAATGCCAGGATACAAAGACGTAGCGAAGGACTGCTAGGCACCAGGCGAAGGATAGCTAGGTACTGAAGACCTAGCGAAGGACTGCTAGGCACCAGGCGAAGGACAGCTTGGTACTGAAGACCTGGCGAAGGACAGCTAGGCACCAAGCGAAGGACGGCTTGGTACTGAAGACCTGGCGAAGGACAGCTAGGCACCTAGTGAAGGACTGCTAGGCAAAAGTCTAACCGGAGGAGCCGGTTGGCATCAAGTAAATTCTCCCGAGAGGAGTAGGTGAGGACGCGTTCCCCGTCGAGAGAACAGTAGGCGTCGATTCGACCTAGGGCTCCATTTGGGAGACCCAAAGTCAGAACCAAGACAGCTAAGGCTGTATAAACTTAATACTCTATTGCTTTGTACTTGTTTTGGACTAACCCTGGATGCAGGACCGAAGGAATGAGTCATTGTAGCTCAGAACGCCTTAAAGGAGAAAGGCAACAGCTGAGCAGGTCACCCCCAGTGTTCCGGGCGCCCCTAAGGGCAACACAAAACAGACTAAGCAAAAAGAGTTCTTCGACAATTCATGGGCAGGGCGCCCCGTGCTCCCGGGCGCCCCCTATGCTCCCGGGCGCGCCCAGCGTCCCGGGTGCCCCCAGCGTCTCGGGCGCGCCCAGCGTCCCGGGCGCCCCCAAGTCAAGCTATCGAAGCAGAAGCCAGCGAAGCCAACGGATAAGAGTTGACCCAGTCAACCCGGGCGCCCCCGTCAAAGCCTGATCCCGAGTTTGAAGGGATCAGAGCTGACCGAGAGGAACTCGGATCAGCTGACACGTGGGGGGGCGCCCCCGATATCCCGGGCGCCCCCAGGGGCTATAAAAAGGCCCTCGACCCCAAGGCTTCAGAAAATCAATTCTTCCAACGCATTCACGCTCTTCTACGCTCACGCTCTGCTCCGGAAACCTCCCGACTCGAGATACGAGTGCCGACGACGTCCCTCTGCTCCGAAAATACAATCTACAACGGACGTTGGTAACGAAGAGCCTCTTTTTAGTTTACTGTACTAGTCTTGTAATACAATCTTGTAAACTGTTTTTGTGACATATAGAATTGCTCGCAGAAAACGGTCAATGACCGTGGGCCTTGGAGTAGGAGCCAACCGCGACTCCGACCCAAGTAAAAAACTTGGTGTTTGCGTGTATTTGTGTTAATTTCCGTTGTGCATTCTCTATTTCTTAATCCGAACATTTTACGATATTCACCCCCCCTCTATCGTTTCTCTTGATCCAACAAGTGGTATCAGAGCGGGGAAGCTCAAATTTGGTGCAACCACCAATTTGAGAATTTTTTGAATTTTTACGAAATTTCTTTTTAATATTTTTTTTCTTTCTTTCGAATTTCTTCTCGTTAATCGAGGTTGGTGCAACACCCCTCGGGAAATAGTTTTTTTTCTTTATCCCGCACTACTAATCCAAGACCAAGTCTTGGGATATTTCTTTTTTCGTTTAAGTTTACATTTCAGATAAAATGGCCATGCAAGAAGGCTTCAGCACTACAAGACCACCTCTCTTCAGTGGGGAGGACTTCTCCTACTGGAAGAGCAGAATGGAGGTCCACCTGAAAACTCAGGTGGACATGTGGATAATCATCCAGTCCGGACTGGAGATTCCAAAAAATGCTGAAGGAGTACCTCAAACCTACACAGAGTGGGACACCGCTCTGAAACGGAAGATTGAAGCTGATGCAAAGGCGACCCTGACCCTCCAATACGGCTTAACAAAAGAGGAGCTGAACCGGGTGGGTCCATTCAACAGTGCCAAGGAGCTGTGGGGAAAACTGATTAAGCTGCACGAAGGAACTTCAGACACTCGGATCAGCAAGAGAGATCTCCTCCTGAACAAGTTGTACACGATCAAGATGAACGACAACGAAACAGCAGCTCAACTCCACGCCCGAATTCAGGAATTAATGAACGGACTACACACCATCGTTCACAAGGTAGAAAATCGTGCCCTAATAAAGTACACTTTAAATGCTTTCCCGAGAAACACCTTGTGGGCATCTATGGTAGATGCATACAAGGTTTCAAGGGACCTTTCAAAAATTAAATTAGATGAATTGTTCTCTGAATTAGAATTACATGAACAGACTAACTGCAATCTAGCCGAGAAAGGTATCGCCTTTGTTGTAGGTAAAACTGGAAGGGCAACCAAGAAGAAGGCTCAACCTGAACCCGAGTCTAACTCAGACTCAGACTCAGAAGACGAAGAAGGAGATCGACCAAAGCTGGTCCGACTGGCTCGAAACTACTACAAAGAATTGAAGAACCAAACCAATAGACGGAAAGCCAGCAGAAGAAAGGACAAACCAGCTGAACCCGCAAATGAAAAGAACAAGCCCAACGTGACATGCTACGAGTGCAAGAAGAAGGGTTACTACAAGACTGAGTGCCCGAACCTAAAGGAGACCAAGAAGAATAGAAGGAAAAAGACACTTCAGGCAACGTGGGACGAGTCCTCCTCCGAAGAAGAAGAAGAGGTCCCACAGTCGAACCTACTCGCACTAACCGCCTCAGAAAAAGTCGAGACCGAATCAGAATCAGAATAGGACGACAGCAGACTGACATTTTCAGAGGACGGCGAAATCAAGGTAAGTGGTTTTACTAGAAGTCAGTTAAATGAGTTAATTTCTTATCTTTCTCGAGATTTGGCGAAATCTAAACTCCGAGTCAAATCCCTCCGACAGGAAGTAAAACTCCTGAAAGAGGGAGCTGACTCTAGACCCTTAACTGAGAAGGTTCAAGAAGGAACCTCTACTCAAGTTGAAAAACTTGAGAAATAGAATTCCTCCCTGAAAACTCAGGTTAAGGATCTTAGAGCGGCTTTAAAACAATTCACTTCTGGTTCCAAGGGTCTTGACATGATTTTTGGAAAACAGAAGTCGGTTCTAAATCGATCCGGACTAGGTTATAGAACCAAATCTAGACAAAGATCCTACTTTGCTGTACTGAACCAGTCCAGACCTAAAGTTCGGGCATGGGTACCCAAACTATGCCTGAACAAATAAACTGGATCAAATCAATACTAGATCCCCAAGGACAAGATTCACATCTTGCCAGACCATTATCGTGGCTTTAGTCCAGGGGGAGCCAAATTGAAAACAATATCTATTGTTAGATAAAATTCAATTCTTGCTTGCAATTTGCATGATTGATTGTTTACTTAATTTCTGCAATTTACCATGTTTAGATTTAGGAATAGTTAGTTTAAGGACTGAACCAACTTAACTGAAATCTGACAACATAGTATTGGGTGGAGGTGAGATGATAGTACATTAGGGAAACCAATTCTAATAAGATCAAGTATTCTCTACTTGGTCTCTTTAGACTGGTGAAACTAGCCGAAGCTACCGATCCAAAACCCAAACTAGTTAGACCAGAATTTTTCAAAGATTAATTTTGAAAATGAAATTTCACTGAAAGGCTTTGTCAAGGAAAGGGTTGATAATCCAATAAGGCTACGGCCAAAGAAGGGCTAATGCCTCGCCAAGACCTGGAAGCCAATTTTCAAAATTCAAATTCAAATTATTCTTTGTCAAATTCGAATCTAATACATTTTCAGTTAGTTGTAGATTTAAACATTCGTTTCAAAATAAATTCAATTGTTTTCAAAATTAATTAAGTCTTTCAAAATAAATCATGTTTTTCTCAAAAATTCTTTTATCAAAACCTGTCTCACAAAACCTATAAGGCTAACGTGATTGAAAACCCTAGATTTGGGTGAGACAGACTCTAATTGGATCCAAATCAACAAAACTCTTTATGTGTAGGAACATAAAGATTTGGACCAATGGATGTTGGATAGCGGGTGCTCCAGACACATGACTGGAGATAAATTGAAATTCACTAAACTCAAGTTCAAGAACCTAGGCTCAGTGGCATTTGGCAACAATGCTACACTCAAAGTAATTGGGTCAGGTAATATTGAACTTAAATCTGACTTTGTTATTAAGAAAGTTATTTTGGTTGAAAACTTCAATTTTAACTTGCTTAGCATAAGTCAGTTATGTGATTCTGGTTATATAGTCACCTTCAACAATTCTAACTGCCTAATTAGAAACGTACAAGACTCAGAAATCATGCTTAAGGGCACTAGGAAAAATAATGTTTACACTATAAACCTTCCCCTTGTACCTAAATTCATGTTAACTCAGTTAGAACAATCAAACCTCTGGCATAGGAGACTAGGTCACACTAACCTAAGAATTATTTCAAAAATCACCCAACTTGGCCTAATTAAAGGTATTCCCAAAATTAAAAACCATGAAAACTTAATATGTGAATCATGCAATCAAGGTAAACAAACCAGATCTAATCACAAACTAATTCAATCTAATCTAACTCAAACCACTCTTGAGCTCCTGCACCTTGACCTATTTGATTCACACGGAGCCAAGTCACTAAGCGAAAATCGGTACTGCTTAGTAATAGTTGATGATTACTCAAGGTTTACCTGGGTTAGGTTTCTAAAGACCAAAGATGAAACCCTAAACCTATTTAATGAATTCTGTAAGTTAATTAAAAATCAAAACAATACTAAAATCAAAAGACTTAGGAGTGACCACGGGGGAGAATTTGGAAATCAACGGTTCGAGGAATACTGTAAGGTAAATGGATACATACATAAATTTTCGTATCCTAGAACCCCCCAACAGAATGGGATAGTCGAAAGAAAAAATAGAACTCTACAGGAAGCCGCTAGGGCTATACTCAATGAATTTAACTTAGCCAACCAACATTGGGCAGAAGCAATTAGTATGGCTTGCTACATCCAAAATAGGGTCCTGATTAACAAACGACACAACAAGACACCCTATGAACTATATTACCATAGACTTCCAAATCTACACTACCTAAGGGTCTTTGGATGCAAAGTCCATATCCTAAACACCAAAGACTACTCAGGAAAATTCCAGTCTAGATCAACCCCAGGCATCTTCCTAGGATATTCAACAACAAGTAGAGCCTATAGGGTTTACAACAACCAAACCAAGAAAATCGAAGAAACAACCAACCTAATATTCGATGAAGAAATCAACTCAAATCCAAATCCAACTTCATTAAACACTGATCAAGAAGATAATCAACAAGTTGGTGAATCCTTAATTGAACCCATAAACGAACTAACTATTGAACCAATTAGTGAGTCAAATGAACCAATTATTGAACCAATAATCGAACCAGCTCAAAGAGTTGCATCAAATAGTGAACCAAACCGACAAGTCGGACCTGAGGCTGAACCAAGTTCTAGAAAAACCAAGAAACCCAGACTCAGTCACCCAACCGATCAAATTGTGGGTGATCCAACTCTAGGAGTCAGGACTAGATCCTCCTATAGAAACCTTAGTCAAATAGCAATGATTTCAAAAATAGAACCTAAGACTATAGATGAGGCCCTACCTGATCCTAATTGGATCATAGCTATGCAAGAAGAATTAGCCCAATTTGAGAGGAACCAAGTCTGGGAACTAGTACCTAAACCTGAAGGCAAATCCATCATTGACACTAAGTGGGTCTTTAGGAACAAGGTAAATGATCAAGGAGAAATAGTCAGAAACAAAGCCCGCTTAGTAGCAAAGGGATTCAACCAAGTAGAAGGATTAGATTATGACGAAACATATGCCCCAGTAGCTAGACTTGAGTCCATTAGGATGTTATTAGCCTTTGCATCCCATAAAGGATTTAAGCTATATCAAATGGATGTAAAGTCAGCCTTTCTAAATGGATTCATTAAAGAAGAAGTTTATGTAGGACAACCCCCTGGGTTTGAAGACTTAGAAAGACCTGACCACGTTTACAAACTTACTAAAGCACTATATGGACTAAAACAAGCACCTATGGCCTGGTATGAACGCTTATCAACTTACTTAATTTCTAAAGAATTTAAACAAGGACTGACTCAACCTTATTTATTAAGACCCTAGGAAAAGATATATTTATTGCCCAAATCTACGTAGATGACATAATCTTTGGGTCCACCAACTCAAACATTCTAAAAGAATTTGTTAAAATAATGGAAAATGAATTTGAAATGAGCTTAGTTGGTGAACTTAACTTTTTCCTAGGATTACAAATTAAACAAACTTGGGATGGAAACTATGTCCATCAATCCAAATACGCTAAGGAGCTAATAAAGAAATTTAAAATGGATAACTCTAAAAGCATAAGTACCCCCATGGCCACTAATATAAAAATAGATAGTGACCCTGATGGTAAACGAGTAGACCTTAAACTCTATAGAAGTATGATTGGAAGTCTACTGTACCTTACAGCCAGCAGACCTGACATTCTTTTTGTTGTAGGGATGTGTGCTAGATAACAAACCTGTGCTAAGGAAATGCACTTAGCAGCCCTAAAAAGAATCCTAAGATATGTAAAGGGCACCCTAAATGTAGGGATTTGGTATCCTAGAATCTCAACCTTTGATTTGTCAGGATACTCGGATTCTGACTATGCTGGTTGCAAATTAGATAAAAAGAGCACAAGTGGAAGCTGCCAACTGTTAGGACATAGTCTAGTAAGTTGGTGCAGCAGAAAACAACATTGTGTAGCTCTATCTACAACTGAAGCTGAATATGTTGCCTTAGGAGAATGTGTAGCATAACTTTTATGGATGATGCACACTCATAAGGACTTCCAGCTCAACTACACCCAAACTCAAGTATTCATTGACAACATAAGCTCAATTAATCTAACTAAGAACCCAATCCAACATTCCAGAACTAAACACATAGAAGTTAAACACCACTTTGTAAGAGATCATGTAGCCAGGAGTGAGATAGTCCTTAAGCATGTAGACTCTAAATCTAACTTAGCTGATATATTCACCAAACCCATACCTGAGTCTGAGTTCAGCTCACTAAGAAGGCAGTTAGGATTATGCTTGGTAGAATAGATTTAGTCTACTGTTGGTTTTCTTACTTATTTCAAAATCAGCTTTTAAAGTAGTTTTAAAAAAAATCAGCTTTTACTTAGGTTTAAAAAGTTTTAAAAATAAATTTTTTTTACTTAGTTTTATTTTAAAAACTACCCCCTTCAAAACTAGGGCTTTTTCGCAAATGGACTTAGCCTAGGCCCTAACCCTAGAACTGCATGCACCTATAGATTTAGAAGCCAGCATCTCACAAGCACCTTAGGGTACTTTTGATTGATAACCTAGAATGGGTTGAGATGCTTAGGTCTTTACCTTAATTCAAGATGCTTTAAGTCAGTGCATCTACAGTAATTGGGGTACTAAATATAACTTACACAGTGATCAAGTTAAGTGTCAAGTTTAGAAAATCTAACTTGAACAGAACACTTAACTTGACTAACCATAGTGAAAATTATTGCTTATAGCAGTTAGTAAGTAGCTAATTGGGTTAGACAGGACCCTAAAAGAGAAAATTGAAACTGATTTGGTTTAATTAATATCCTGAACTGATTCAGTACAGCGAATTATGCAAGTTCTTATTTTCTTTTATGCAATTTAATTATCTTGTTTCTACTATACTTCTTTGTTTTTGATATATGGCAAAGGAGGAGAGATAGGAAAGAAGAGTTTAAAATTTCTTTTCCCTAAATCCAAAATTTCAAACTCTATATTCAAAAAGTACTTAATTCATTTTTCAAAAGTACTAAGGTTTCCTAAGTATTTAAAAGCTTTTAAATTTTACTAAGTACTTAAAACTTAAATTTTTCAAATTTTTCTAAGTATTTTAAACTTAAGTTTTCGAAAATCTTCTAAGTACTTTAAACTTAAGTTTTCAAAAACTTTCTGAGTACTTAAACTTAAATTTTTGAAATTTTCTTTAGTACTCAAACTTAAGTTTTCAAAATCCTTCGTAATACTTAAACTTAAGTTTTCAAATTTATCTAAGTATTTAAACTTAAATTTTCAACAAGTATAAATTTTCTAAAAGTGCAGAACCAAAATTATTTCGGAAAATATGTCTTTAAAGTTTAAGTTGAAAATTATTCTAAGTAAAATTAAATCCATCTTTAGACTTAGAATATATTTTCAAAACCCCACAAACTAATGAAAAATCTAGGGGGAGATTCCTTCCAGGGGAGGAAACAAAATTTCATTTTTTTTATTATTAAACTTAACTTTTTGAACCAGGGTTGCCATAAATCAAAAAGGGAGAGATTGTTGGTGCAGAAAGCACCCAAGTGGAACTTGTGTTTTGATAATGGCAAAAGGGTTCAAAAGTTAAGGTATAATATTTATCTAACATGTTACTCAAGTGTGCAGGAAGAGTCCTAGCGAAGGACTGCTAGGCACCTGGCGAAGGAATGCCAGGATACAAAGACCTAGCGAAGGACTGCTAGGCACCAGGCGAAGGACAGCTTAGTACTAAAGACCTAGAGAAGGACTGCTAGGCACCAGGCGAAGGACAACTTGGTACTGAACACCTAGCGAAGGACTGCTAGGCACCAGGCGAAGGACAGCTTGGTACTGAGACCTGGCGAAGGACAGCTAGGCACCAGGCGAAGGACGGCTTGGTACTGAAGACCTGGCGAAGGACAGGTAGGCACCTAGCGAAGGACTGCTAGGCAAAAGTCCAATCGGAGGAGCCGGTTGGCATCAAGTAAATTCTCCCGAGAGGAGTAGGTGAGGACGCGTTCCCCGTCGAGGGAACAGTAGGCGTCGGTTCGACCTAGGGCTCCATTTGGGAGACCCAAAGTCAGAACCAAGACAGCTAAGGCTATATAAACTTAATACTCTATTGCTTTGTACTTGTTTTGGACTAACCCTGGATGCAGGACCGAAGGAATGAGTCATTGTTAGTAATATGAGAGAAGTATCCTAAGGCAATCGCCTTATGATTGTAATCATTTATTTTAATAAATGAATAATCACTATTTGAGTATACATGTCTGTGTATTTAATTGAGATCTTAAACTCACTTACTAAATGTCCTCAATACAATTCACAGCATGAGAGAATTTGTGATGAATTCACAACTAGTGATTATCTCTACATGTGCAATTGTGAAGTATTGAAATTGTCCCTAGTCGATGAATTAATAGATACGGACGCTATCAATTCTGTTGAGACTAGCATGGGTTATTCTCTAATCAGTGGATTCTCACTGGCTGGTGACATTGGGATATCCGGAGATAAACATGAATGCTAGTTAAGGGAACTAGTTCATTGGAGTGACTGGCTGTAAAACTTCATATGGTAGTCTACATATAGATATGTCAGTGAAGTTCTTACTGCAGCTTAAGTGCGATGTTCCTTTGACTTGCGGTGTTCAAGTCATCTTGGTCATGAAGACTTATACTTTGACATCTTAAGCAAGCATCTCCAAGGAGGTGTGGACCCAGGATGATTGGGTATAAGCCGAAGTGCCCGAAGATGTTTGAACAGCCTACAAAAGATTCACCACTCCTTGCGAGGAGATGTATACCCAAGGCCTATCGTCGGATTATTACTCGAAGCCTCTGGCCAGAGCATCACATGATCAGAGTATGAATATCTCAGATACATGAGAGCAATTAGAATCCGTTGGACGAGAAAGACATTGCTTGGGCTAGGTGTGACGTAGTCAGCCTAGTGGGGACTGACACACATAGACCATGTCCTGAACCAAGTGGGTATAAGATGGTGAAGGGAACGGGGCACGATTCATTATAGCTGCTGAAGGGTTTCAGAATCATTTCTGAGGTCAACCGTTGATCTTTCAATTAATTGGGGATCATGATGTACTACTAGGTGCCACTCATGATCATTCTATAATTAATTAGTTAATTATGGACGACCAACATAAATTGAAAGCCTATTTGGTCACACGCATAACGAGTAATTCGAAGGATTTAAAACGAGTTGAGAATTGGATTCTCCAATCGAGATAGACTATTTTGGTAAGTCCAAACAATAGTCAAAACTGAATTTATTTCAGACGCATCGGAAGCATAGAATGGCTAAGTCTTTTAAAGACTTAATGGGTGAATTAAATAAGTTTAATTCATTAAGGGATTTGATCCAAGGTGGTATGGTTTATTATAAGCTTAAAATAATCCATGGGATTATTTTATCATGAATTAAAATAAACCAAAGAGTTGGTTTGTTTTATAAAAAAAATTTATAATAAATCAAAGATGACAAAATTTAATCCATTGGTGGGTTTTGAACCATGGACCTATGGTTTGGATAAAATCTTGGCCGACCACTTGAGATGAGATCTCTTGTATATGAATTTCGGCCACCACGAAAGGATAAGGCTATTTTGGTTTGTTTTATAAAATAGACCAAAGGTTGGTTTATTTTATAAAAAGGTTATATAAATTTTATATATATAAATTTTTATATAATGAACCAATGGTTGGTTTGTTTTATAAATTTTATATAATCATGCCAAAAGAAAGAGAGCCTTGATTATGGATTGATTGAGAAATTATTCCATAATCAAGGAGAGGAGGCTTGATCATGAGAGCCTTGATTATGGATTGATTGGGAAATTATTCCATAATCAAGGAGAGGTTTGCTTGGGAATTAAGAAACCTCTCCCTATATAAAGGACCCAAGGGGTGCCTTGGTAGATGATCCATCCAAGAATTGCTTGGGCTCTCTCCTCTTCTTCTCTCCCTCTCTCTTGGCTGGCCATAGGCCTTTCCCCTTTCTTCTTGACGTGGGTACAAGGAGAAGCATCAAGGCGACGAAGTTCTTCCTTGCGACGATCTTCCTCTTCGGCCGACCTTGGTGGTGAGTCTTTCGATTTGATTACTCTCTCGGTTTTCATCGTGTTCACGGAGAATCTAGTAGTTCTCGTGAACACGAAACTCGTGGCTTAGCGAAGTCATCCCGACGATACTCGGCATGGAAACGAATAGAGGCGGAGCTTTCAAGGGAGGCTAACGGTTGGATCTCGTCCCTTCTTCCAAGTTACGGAAGGTATTTCGTAGAGTAATTTCCTTTTCTGCAAAAATTTTTATATTATGATTATGTGAACATATTACATGCTTAGGATATGTGTTAGAATAATTTAGGAAATTATTCATGCTTTTGTTTCCGCTGCATGTAATTATGTAACAATTACAATACGTGTCCGCGTCGGCATGCACCCGGTCTCAACAGTCATTGCAGCTCAGAACGCCTTAAAGGAGAAAGACAGCAGCTGAGCAGGGCGCCCCCAAGGGCAACACAAAACAGACTAAGCAAAAAGAGTGCTTCGGCAGTTCATGGGCAGGGCGCCCCCGTGCTCCCGGGCGCCCCCTATGCTCCCGGGCGCCCCCAGCGTCCCCGACGTCCCCAAGTCAAGCTATCGAAGCAGAAACCAGCGAAGCCAACGGATAAGAGTTGACCCAGTCAACCCGGGAACCCCCAGCGTCCCGGCCACCCCCGTCAAAGCCTGATCCCGAGTTTGAAGGGATCAGAGATGACCGAGAGGATCTCGGATTAGCTGACACGTGGGGGGGCACCCCCGACGTCCCGGGCGCCCCCAGGGGCTATAAAAAGGCCCTCGACCCCAAGGCTTCAGAAAATCAATTCTTCCAATGCATTCACGCTCTTCTACGCTCATGCTCTGCTCCGGAAACCTCCTGACTCGAGATACGAGCGCCGACGACGTCCCTCTGCTCCGAAAATACAATCTACAACGGACGTCGGTAACGAAGAGCCTCTTTTAAGTCTACTGCACTAGTCTTGTAATACAATCTTGTAAACTGTTTTTGCGACATATAGAATTGCCCGCAGAAAACAGTCAACGACCGTGGGCCTTGGAGTAGGAGCCGACTGCGACTCTGAACCATGTAAAAAACTTGGTGTTTGCGTGTGTTTGTGTTAATTTCCGCTGTGCATTCTCTATTTCTTAATCCGAACGTTTTACGATATTCACCCCCCCTATCGTTTCTCTCGGTCCAACAGTTTGCTCCACCATGAAGCCTCAGGGGATTTCAGAGGTAGATATCAAGCTGAGGGCATTCCCATTTTCCCTGACTGGAGCAGCGAAGGATTGATTTTACTACCTACCTACTGGGCATGTTTCTAGCTGGATTTCTATGAAGAAAGCATTTTTAGAGAAGTACTTTCCAGCATCAAGGACAACAATCATCAAAAAAAGCATCTGTGGCATACAACAAGTAGTGGGAGTGACTCTTTATGACTAATGAGAACGGTTCAACAAACTTTGCTCTAGTTGCCCCCAGCATCAGATTAGTGAGCAGCTACTCATTCAGTACTTTTATGAGGGTCTTCTCCAAATGGATAGGATTATGATAGACGCTGCAGCAGGAGGTGCCCTAGTATACAAAACACCAGATCAAGCTAGGGAGTTTATTTCAAACATGGCAGAGAACTCACAGCAATTTGGGAGTAGAGCTTTGTCCACCAGAGGAGTAAATGAAGTTTAGATGGTATCAAATGAGCAGAAGGAAATCAAGAATTCATTGATGGAGCTCAAATCCCTGGTGAAGCTAATGGCTATAACTAATGTGAGTCAAAATCTGAATTTCTCAGTACCACCACCTTCAAGCCTGTAGGATCGATTATGTCCGCTAGAAGGGGGTGAATAGCGTTTCTCGGATCTTTCTTGTACCACATTGTTAGTTGCACAGCGGAAACAATAATAAAGAAAACAAACAACGCTAACAAATAGAATTTACTTGGTATCCACCCCGGCCAGGTGACTAATCCTAGAATCCGTCGGTGAATCACTCCCCGGATAACCTCCGGCTAGCTCTCGTCGCTCCTTGTGGGTGGAGAAACCTCGCCACAGCACCTTGACACGACCTGAGCACAATGACTACTGTTTGGCCCTTAACCAAGACCAAACTCGTCAAGAATCTCTGCCACCATGAAGTCCTCTTTAAATAGGACTCGGGCTGAAACCCTCACTACCAGTCGACTGCCCCTAGGGCAGTCGACTGGTGCCACTGAAATTCTACCGTTGCACCCCTACGTTCGAATTTTTAGCCAACTCACCAGCCACCTACCAGTCGACTGCCCCCAGGGCAGTCGACTGGTCCCAGGCTGAGACCCTTCTGTGAGTTCCATCAGTCGACTGCCCCCAGACCAGTCGACTGGTCTACTCAACCACCTAAGGTTACCCTTCCTGAGTACATTCCACTCCGCACTCCAACCCTAGGATTTTCCGAGTACAATCACACTGCACTCGTATTCTCACGACTCGACTGACTCATCATCCGCAGCCTCGACTATTGCCTTCGTACCCTCTTCATCTTCGGCCCTCGTCCCTCAAATACGCACGCAAACCTCCAGCTTGCCTCCATGCCACCCTTCACGTACGCCTTGAAGTCCGCGCCCATCAGCTCATCGTCCCTGCTCTCCAAGGTCCCTCAGGTGCACACAAGCCACCAGCTTGTCTCCATGCCACCCTTCACCGTACCGAGGCCGTCCAGCCAAGCCCATATGTGTAACCTATACAACCTGCACACTCAACATACACATATAAGATAACAAGGGTAAACCTAACTTAAACCCTTTGCTCAAACATCAAAACTCATGATCACTCCGGATCACAGATTGCCTCAACAATCTCCCCCTTTTTGATAATTGGCAATACATTTAAGTTAGGGAAAGCAAAATAGTAGTCAATAGCAAAAACAATGCTAAACTCATCCATATGCAATGTATACATGGATCCTATCCCAAGGCATCCCACACCTAACCCTCCAAGTTAGGATTTTCACCACCTAACCCTCCATGTTAGGACTTTCTCACACCTAGCCCTCCAAGCTAGGACATTTACACACCTAACTCTCCAAGTTAGGAATTTTCACCAACACAAGCTTTTTAAAGCTTTTCCAAAGCTCCTCCTACATTGGACTTACAAAGGCTTTTTAAGAACCTCTCTAAAGTTCCCATTACGCCATGAATGGAGCAACGATGCTCCCCCTTAAACTCAACTCCCCCTAAGCCTAGGGTTTCTTGCAAAGGTAAGTTTGGTTTCCCAACGTATCCATACATCAAAAAGGTCCCAATAATATCCCAATTATTGGTTCTTTTAATCCCTAATGGTCCTAATCACAGTGTACTAAACCCCCATACACTTGTTTCACACCATTTGGACCCAAGTCAACTGCTGGATACCCATACCAGCCATGACAAGTTGACTACCCCTGTTGGCAGTCGACTGATACTCTGAAAGTCAGTTTTTCAGGCAACATTCAAAAATGCGCCATAAATTCTACAAATCTCCAAAATTTTCAAATTTCGTGGAGAACTTTGTGGTACCTATACTGTTGGGACCGGGTGCATGTTGACAAGGATGCGATTTCGTAATTTTAAAATTAATTATGTGCAGCGGAAGGTTTAGCATAAATAATTTCTCTAATTATTTAACCACACATCTATGCATGCAATTTTATCTTGTGTAGACAAGATCATATATTTAAAATTTTGTAAAAACATAAACTAATTTACGTATTATCTTGCGTAACTCGAAGGAAGGGGCGAGAACCAACCGTAAGCGGCCCTTAGAAGCTCCGCCTCTATTCGCGTCCACGCCGAGTATCTTCGGGATGACTTCGCAAAGCCACGAGTTTCGTGTTCTTGAGAACTACTAGATTCTCTGAGACCGTGACGAGAAAATCTAAGAGAGAAGTCGGAAGACTAACCACAAAAGGATGGCCGGCTGGTGCTCCTTCTTGGGGCTGGTTGGCGCACGGCAAGAAGGGGAGAAGAGAAGGAGAGAAAGAGAGGGAGAGAGCCTATGCCTTCGTCTCTATGATTATTACCCAAGCCTTGCCTTGGGTCCTTTATATAGTGGCCTCTCAACCATCAAACCTCTCAAATATGGAATAACTTATTACATCATGCTAAGTTTGATTTTATATCATTGTTAAAATCATATTTTAATTCATGATAAAAAATCAATCAAGTCTCTTCTCTCCTATAGAATAAATTTCCTTATCATGGTAAATCAATCCATGATTGATTTTATAAAATAAACCAATCCATGGTTCAAATGAAAAATAAACCAAACCTTGGTTTATTATATAAAAAAAATTTATATCATCCATAATTTTATAAAACAACCCCCACTTGGTTTATTTTATAAATTGAAACAAAAACTTGGTTCTCTCCCTTTGTTGTGGCCGGCCAAGCAAAGAGGATGGAGGCCCTCTTTGGCCGGCCCATCCAAGTCAAGCCCCAATGAATTAAACTTATTTAATTCATCTATTAAGTCTTCAAAAGACTTAGCCATTTTACGCTTCCGATGCGTCTCTGAAAAATTTAGATTCGACTTATCGTTTGACTCAACCAAACCTAATCTCTCTTGATTGAAAAATCCAATTTTCAACTCGTTTTAAATCCCTCGGATTACTCGTAGTGCATGTGACTAAATAGGCTTTCGATTTATGTTGGCCGTCTATAATTAATCAATTATAGAATGATCATGAGTGGCACCTACTAGTACATCATGATCCCCAATTAATCGAAAGATCAACGGTTGACCTCAGAAACAATTCTGAAACCCTTCAGCAGCTATAATGAATCGTGCCTCATTCCCTTCACCATCTTATACCCACTTGGTTCAGGACATGGTCTATGTGTGTTAGTCCCCACTAGGCTGACTACGTCACACCTAGCCCAAGTAACGTTTTCTCGTCCTACGGATTCTAATTACTCTCATGTATTTAAGAGATTCATACTCTGAACATATCATGCTCTGGCCAGAGGCTTCGAGTAACAATCCGATGATAGGCCTCGAGTATACATCTCCTCGCAAGGAGTGGTAAATCCTTTGTAGGTTGTTCAAACATCTTCGGGCACTTCGGCTTATACCCAATCATCCTGGGTCCACACCTCCTTGGAGACGCTTGCTTAAGATGTCAAAGTATAAGTCTCCATGACCAAGATGACTTGAACACCGCAAGTCAAAGGAACATCGCACTTAAGTTGCAGTAAGAACTTCACTGACATATCTATATGTAGACTACCATATGAAGTTTTACAGCCAGTCACTCCAATGAACTAGTTCCCTTAGCTAGCATTCATGTTTATCTCCGGACATCTCAATGTCACCAGCCAGTGAGAATCAGCTGATTAGAGAATAACCCATGCTAGTTTCAATAGAATTGATAGTGTCCGTATTTATCAATTCATCGACTAGGGACAATTTCAATACTTCACAATTGCACATGTAGAGATAATCACTAGTTGTGAATTCATCACAAATTCTCTCATGCTGTAAATTGTATTGCGGACATTCAGTAAATGAGTTTAAGATCTCAATCAAATACACAAATATGTATACTCAAATAGTGAATATTCATTTATTAAAATAAATGATTACAATCATAAGGCGATTGCCTTAGGACACTTCTCTCATATCACTAACAAACTCCCACATGCCCTAATGCCAATCGATACGGTACCCAATACCACAGGCTCTAACATGACCCTCAAACTTACATTGAGGCAAGGCCTTAGTTAAAGGATCCGCTAAATTCCTTTCAGTGGGAATTTTCTCAATTTGTATATCATTCCTACTTATAATCTCTCTGATAAGATGATAGCGGCGAAGCACATGATTGGATCGCTGATGAGACCTTGGTTCCTTCGCTTGTGCAATAGCTCCATTGTTGTCGCAGTAAACCGGTATTGCTTCAACAATGGTTGGAACCACAGCAAGTTCTGAGACAAACTTCTTGATCCAGACTGCTTCCTTTGCTGCTTCTGAAGCTGCAATATATTCCGCTTCCGTGGTAGAATCCGCTATGGTGTCTTGCTTGGAAGTCTTCCAACTTATTGCGCCTCCATTCAAAATAAATACGTATCCGGACTGAGATTTGGAGTCATCCTTATCTGTCTGGAAACTGGCATCTGTATACCCACGTATTACCATATCACCTTCTCCATATATTAGGAACACATCCTTAGTGTTTCTTAAGTACTTGAGGATTGTCTTGACAGCCGCCCAATGATCCATTCCTGGATCAGACTGGTATCTGCTTGTGACGCTCAGAGCATACGATACATCGGGCCTAGTACATAACATAGCATACATGATAGATCCTATTGCAGATGCATAAGGAATCTTATTCATGCAAATCCTCTCGTCTTCTGTGCGCGGACACATAGACTTCGAAAGGTTGATCCCATGCCTGATGGGAAGGTAACCTTTCTTCGATTCCGACATGCTAAACCTTTCTAGCACTCGGTCTATATATGTAGACTGCGAAAGACCAAGCAATCGTTTTTATCTATCTCTATAGATTTTAATCCCAAGGATATAGGTTGCTTCTCCCAGGTCTTTCATGGAGAAAGTTTTCGACAACCAAATTTTAACTGACTGTAAGACTGATATATCGCTTCCTATAAGTAATATGTCATCGACATATAACACTAAGAATACGACTGCACTCCCACTAACCTTCTTGTACACACAAGGTTCGTCAGGATTTTGTGAGAAATCAAACTCTTTGATTGTCTCATCAAAATGGATGTTCCAACTCCTAGATGCTTGCTTTAGTCCATATATGGATCGTCGAAGCTTGCATACTTTGGTTTTATTGACCGATGTGAAACCTTCAGGTTGTATCATGTATACATCCTCAAGCAGGTTTCCATTAAGGAAAGCTGGTTTCACATCTATTTGCCATATCTCATAGTCATAATGAGCTGCTATGGCCAGGAGCATCCGAATGGATTTAAGCATAGCTACTGGCGAATAGGTTTCGTCATAATCAATTCCTTGTTTCTGACGATATCCTTTTGCCACTAATCTAGCCTTAATGGTAACAACATTACCTTCCATGTCGGGTTTCTTCTTGAAAACCCACTTGCACCCTATGGGCATAATCCCTTCAGGTGGGTTAACCAAGTCCCATACTTGATTTTTGTACACAGAATCCATTTCCGACTTCATGGCATCAAGTCATTTATCCCTTTCTAAATTTTTCAGAACATCTTCACAACTGATAGGTTCGTCATTCCTAATGAGTAACACGTCGTTTGATTCACTTATGAGAAATCCGTATCTCTCTGGAATATTGCGTGTCCTATCAGACCTACGAAGAAGTAGTGTTGTTTTAGGTTCAACTAATAGCTCATCATTATGAGTTATTGGTTGTGGGTCTAGACGAGGTGTCTCTGTAATGTCTATTGGAGTTTCTTGAACTTCTTCAAGTTCAATGCTACACCCACTGTTTTCTTGTAAAAGAAATTCTTTTCCTAGAAATACAGCATGCCTTGAAACAAACATCTTTTGTTCCAAGGGATGATAGAATTGGTAACCTTTCGTTTCCTTAGGGTATCCAATAAATAGACATTTATCAGACTTAGCATCCAATTTTTTGATACAGTCTGCTTTACATAAGCAGGACAACCCCATATCTTTAGGTGAGATAAATGAGATTTCTTACTATTCCACGTCTCATATGGAGTAGTAGAGACTACCTTGGTCGGGACTCTGTTTAGTAAGTAAACAGCTGTCTTAAGCGCATAGCCCCAAAAAGATTTTGGAAGAGTTGCATGATTCATCATAGATCTAACCATGTCCATCAAGGTTCGGTTACGCCTCTCAGATACACCATTATGCTGTGGTGTATATGGCGGAGTCCATTGAGACAATATCCCATTTTCCCTAAGATAATCTTGAAACTCTTGACTTAAGTATTCACCACCCCGATCGGATCGAAGTATCTTAATACTTTTGCCAAACTGTTTCTCCACTTCATTTCTGAACTCTTTGAATTTCTCAAAAGCTTCATATTTGTATTTCATTAAGAACACATACCCGAATCGTGAGTGATCATCGATAAAGGTAATGAAGTAGCTATAGCCTCCTTGTGTAAGAGTTGACATTGGTCCACATACATCAGTATGTATTAGACCAAGCAATTCTCCCACTAGTTTACCTTTTCCAGAAAAGGGTAATTTGGTCATCTTGCCTTTTAAGCATGATTCGCATGTATCAAATGAATCGGGTTCAAATGATTCCAGAATTCCACATCGGTGTAATTTGGTCATGCGTTTCTTACTTACATGGCCAAGACGACAATGCCATATATAGGAGTCTATTTGATTATCTATTCGAGCACGTTTGTTGCTAACTTCGATATTGAAAACGTCACCGGATAAATCTAACGTGTAGATACCATTGCATAAAGTTCTGGTCCCATAAAGAACACCATTTAAAGTTATGTAACAACAATTGTTACTAAAAGTTAAATGATAACCCTTTTATTCAAGCATGAAATAGATACAATGTTCTTTATTAAGGAAGGAACAAAATAACAATTATCCAATTCTAAGACAAGTCCAGTAGGGAGCTTTAGCAAATATGTTTCGATGGCAACAGTAGCAATCTTTACTCCATTTCCAACTCGCAAATTCGCTTCTCCCTTGACGAGTCTTCCTCTATTCCTTAGCCCCTGTATGTTATTACATATATGTGAGCTACACCCAGTATCTAGTACCCAGGTGTCCGAGGAAATAGAGTGACATTCAATAATGAAGATACCTGAAGAGGATTGGGCATCAGATGCCTTCTTCTTCAAGGACTCAAGATAAACCTTGCAGTTTCTTCGCAAGTGGCCATCCTTGCCGCAGTGATGGCAAGTGCCTTTTGGTGCCTTTTCAATCTTTTTGGCTTTTTTCTTCCTTCCCTTATTTTGTTCTTTGGGCTTTCTCTTAGAGCCTTTCTTTGAGGAACCAACTAACAGTACCGTCTTCTGATCCTGCTTTACAGAAGGCTCTACAGTCATCAGCAGGTTAAGCAACTCAGGAATAGTAGTCTCCAGTTTGTTTATCTGATAGTTCATCACAAACTGTGAGTAACTCTTGGGCAAACAATGCAGAATTAAGTCAATACATAGTTCGTGATCCATTGCAAATTCGAGTGTGCCTAGTCGCTCAATGTGTTAGTGATATGAGAAAAGTATCCTAAGGCAATCGCCTTATGATTGTAATCATTTATTTTAATAAATGAATATTCACTATTTGAGTATACATGTTTATGTATTTGATTGAGATCTTAAACTTATTTACTGAATGCCCGCAATACAATTCACAGCATGAAAGAATTTATGATGAATTCACAACTAGTGACTATCTCTACATGTGCAATTGTGAAATATTGAAATTGTCCCTAGTCGATGAATTGATAAATACGGACACTATCAATTCTGTTAAGACTAGCATGGGTTATTCTCTAATCAGCTGATTCTCACTGGCTGGTGACATTGGGATGTCCGGAGATAAACATGAATGCTAGTTAAGGGAACTAGTTCATTGGAGTGACTGGCTGTAAAACTTCATATGGTAGTCTACATAAAGACATGTCAGTGAAGTTCTTACTGCAGCTTAAGTGCGATGTTCCTTTGACTTGCGGTGTTCAAGTCATCATGGTCATGGAGACTTATACTTTCACATCTGAAGCAGCATCTCGAAGGAGGTGTGGACCCAGGATGATTGGGTATAAGCCGAAGTGCCCGAAGATGTTTGAACAACCTACAAAGGATTCACCACTCCTTGCGAGGAGATGTATACCCAAGGCCTATCGTCGGATTGTTACTCGAAGCCTCTGGCCAGAGCATGACATGTTCAGAGTATGAATCTCTTAGATACATGAGAGTAATTAGAATCCGTAGGATGAGAAAACGTTACTTGGGCTAGGTGTGACGTAGTCAACCTAGTGGGGACTGACACACATAGACCATGTCCTGAACCAAGTGGGTATAAGATGGTGAAGGGAATGGGGCACGATTCATTATAGCTGCTGAAGGGTTTCAGAATTGTTTCTGAGGTCAACCGTTGATCTTCGATTAATTGGGGATCATGATGTACTACTAGGTGCCACTCATGATCGTTCTATAATTGGTTAATTATAGACGGCCAACATAAATCGAAAGCCTATTTAGTCACATGCACTACGAGTAATCTGAGGGATTTAAAACGAGTTGAAAATTGGATTTTCCAATCAAGAGAGATTAGGTTTGTTGAGCAAACGATAAGTCGAAT